>AYEL01082569.1:0-47131 GCA_000484575.1 Olivierus martensii
AAAAAAATACTTGAATTTTAATTAAAAAATTTTTTTTTAAATATATATTTTTCAAGGAAAAAAATGAGATAAAAATTTAAAAAAATCTTTTGTTTTTATTGTATATATACTGTACTTATAAAGAAACGTCATGGTATCTATAAAAAAAAAGTAATGTCGTATGTGCAGAATAATAAAATTTTATATTCTTTATTTACTATGAAAATTTCAGTTTTTGAACAGATTTGTTTAAAAGTGAAAAATTACACTTTTAAGCTACTCCTTTTTCAACAGAATTAAATTAGAAAATGCGATCGAATTTCGTATTTTCTGTAGAAGAGGAAGTAATATCAGAATCAATAAATAAATTCTCAATAAGAAAAGGCATATTTATCTCTTTGCTAGAAGTGTAGTAATGGTAAGAAATTACTTAAATTATTTTGTTTTTTTTTTTTTTTTTTTCAGGATTTTATGTAATATTAAATTATTTTTTTTTTTTTTTTTTCTTCCTTCGTTTTGTATAATAGCAACATTCCGACTTTAAAAATACGATATATTTCTTATTTTATTACGATTTATTGACTACGATGGAGTTTATATATGTGGCAATAAGAAAGCAAATTAGAAGTTTTAATATTGCCTTATTAGATTTTTGCAGAGTTAAGCAATTTTAGAAATTGGAAAAAAGTATTAGCATCATCTCTTTTATCGATTTCTTAATTAACCTCATTCAGAAATCCTATTTATTAAGATTTAAGTTTAAAATTTTCGGATTTTAATTGTTTAAAATTTTGTTTGTTCAAACGGAATATTTGCAGTCAAAATTTAGATTATAGAAGATTTTTAATTATTTTAATATGAAAATATTCTCGTTAGCAGAGAATGAAAACAAATGAATATATTTTGATATTTGTAAAGGCGTGTTAAATCGACTCTGGAGACGAAGTAGTGCAAGTAATTGTTCAACTGCTGTAAATTAACATGCGTTAATTTCTTAAAATTAAGGAAACATCCATTGAAAATTATCAGATTAACAGAGCTTTATGAAGAGATATTCATATTAAATAGAAACACGTTTAAAGTGTATTGAAAATCGTTCGTTATTCGTTCAAGCAAGCATTCGCGAATCGCAAGCGATAGTTTAATCAATCTCGAAGCGAGTAGAAGCTGATATAAATCAAATATTATTATAATTTACTTCGTATTTTAATAAAAAAAGTCTTCAACTTCAACATCATAATATTGATTAAATTTTATCTTATCTTTAAGCAAGAAAAAAGACTTATGAGAGAGAGAGAGAGAGAGAAGTCGAATGCGTTATGACTCTCTGAAGAACAGAAGAGCGTAATATTTTAAACAATTAATAAATTTCACTTTTACGTAGAATTCTTAAGTATTTTTATTGGTGAAAGTGCACCAATAATGTACTTAAAGTCGGCGTGTGGTGAAAGAGAAAGGAAGTGCAAGTCTCTTGTCTCTACTAAGAGAGACAAGCTAATTCCCTGAGGGAGAATCAACAATGCGAATTGCCTCAGACAACAGTGTTAGTCTCTGATTGACTTAGTGAAGCGAGCTTAACGCAACATCCCTACGGAGGAGACTGAAAATTTCATTGACTGGTAATAAAATCACAGCATCTTTGGTATTAAATTATTCGCTGCTCGCTCCTTAAATCTGGCTGACGTTTTAATTGAAAGATTTCTTAAGAAACTTTACGTGATTCTTTCACCTGATTAATTTTTATTACACATAAGATTATAACGAAAAGACTATAGGGTACTGTAGATTATCCACAGTAATGGATGTTATCTTCTAAATGATAATTTAAAATTGCAGTTAGATCCGATTTTATCCATTAAATATTCCTATCTAACAGAATCCCAATATCAAATTATGACTCCAAGATCTTTTGTAAGACTATGAAAGGTTTATAATTTTCTATAGAGCATTATCATTGTTATCTTAAATATTAAAAAAAAAATCATTATAAATAAGATTTTCCTGAAACATGTTATCGTTGAAAGACAATGTTCGTGGATGATAACGTATTAAAATAATGTAGTAGATTATCTTCTACTAATTTAAATATTTTTGATAGCACAATACAGTTTTATTTTTATAATTTCATTCGGGTATTTAAGACATTTTTTTAATAAAAAACTAAGTCGGCTTATTCGTGTTAATGTGTAATTAAGGATACGTGAAGCATTTCATTAAAATCATTATGTTTTCTACAATTATTGGCAATTATTTACATAAAAACCTAGTATTTAAATATATATATATTCATAAATAAAATGGTCACAATTAAAATAAACAAAAGAATTTTAATGAAATTTTTCAGGTGTCTCTAATTAGTCTCATTTCAAATTCTTCTACTTTACTATTCAGTGATTATCCGCAATATAAAAATGTCAATTTTATTTATTGGAACAATTAAAATTATGCAAAACCTAACTAATTGCCATAAAAAGTGTTGCCATTATTTTTATACACGAAGAACTTTCAAGTCAAAAATCTCCTGCATTTATTTATCAATAAAACTTCTTGTTTCGGCTATCCTAAAAATAAAAAAAGTTTAATTTATTTTAAGTTAAACTGAGACATTATCTTTAAGCAATTTATTATTTTACTTAATAGTTAAAATAGAAGATGAAAAAAAAAAACTTTAATTTATTTGTATTATTTTTCTTAAGGAAGAATTTTAAGTGGAAAGAAGAAAGTTAGGTTATTTTCAATGATCACACCATAAAGATTGATCATTGAAAATGACCAACTCGCTTCTTACACTAATTTATTTTTTATAAAAATAATTTTGTGTTTTAAGAATGATTTATAAGAAATAAAAAAAAATTTAATTATTAAATTAATATATATAAATATAAAGCTTTATTTTAAAATGATTTATAAGAAATAAAAAAAATTTAATTATTATTTTTTATTTTTAAATAAAATTTAATGAAAAGATTTGTAGAGTAGTTGTTATAAATAAAGTTAAATATCTAATAACATTATATAAGTTATCAAATTCAAAAATTTGTTGGATAGAATCGATTTTAATAAATTTATTTATAATAGAATGTAATCTATCTCGGGTAATAATACATTTTACTGTGTGCATGTTGTTCACGATACTGCATCGTTCTTTTTTTTTAAGAATCCGGCATAAAATCGATACAATGAAAAGCGTAGACTAAAATTATAGAAGAAAGATGTCCCTAGTGAGAAAAGAAAGTTTTAGTTCTAAGATGTGTAGATTTGTTTCGATAACCAAAGTTGTTTTTTCTCCTCGTTCATACGAGGTTTTACTTTTTTCTTTTTTCCTTTAAGAGATAAACCAGGTTATCTTCGAAGAAGTGGATATTTCTATGAAGTTCTAACGACAACGCCAAGGGGGAAGAATTTAGTCATATTTTGTGGTTCAAATCTCTCTTGGTCCTGATAAAGTTTACGATAGAAATATGTATATTCTGAACGTTTTCCAAAGCGTTAATGTATTGGTTTTATCCGTCAAATATTATGTAATATATATATTTTACTATCTTCTCTCTAAAATAGTAAGAGTATTAAACTGAAAAAAAAAAATTTTCTGTGCCTTCATGCTATTATAAAATTTGAATTCTTATTAGTTTTACTTATTTTCATCGATATTTATATAAAATTTATCATATTTTCCATAATTTTTTTATAAAATTTAACCTATTCTAGATAATTTTATGAGATATTTAACCCAATTAAAAATAATAGCAATAAAATTTCTGTGTTGTGAATTTTATAGTTATTGGAATTAAATTATGTAAACTTTAAAATTATGAATTATGTAGCTATATATCAAGATAATATTACCTTTAAAACATGGCAAACTAATATATTAACAGTAATTATTATAATGAGCTATAGTATACTTTAGTATCTTTATGCATCACAATATTTTATAATTTATTAAAACATAATATTTTTATTTTAAATATATACCATAAAATAAACTGATTCATTAAGTTGTTAATGGAATATATTATTTTTGATACACTTAAATCGGATTTCTGAAGAAATATAGTAAAACTCTCACTACATTAATGATTAAAATAAAAATTGAGGACACAAAGTACTTCACGATTAACTATTAATATTTCATATAGATTTTTATCTTTTAGATTTTAAAAACAAGGATGTAGTAAGTAGTAAAAGTTATCCTTTATTGATACAAATTTCCATCTTGTATGCTGGAAGTGTGTGCAAAATAGTAATGAAGAAATCATTCTGTTCGTGAACAGAAAGAATATCACAACTTTCGAAGTTTCAAGAAGAAAGAAAACATAAAATGTTCAATATATAAATAAATAAATATATATTTGTTGTTTTGCTATATATATATATACATACTGTATATAATTTTTACTATAAAATTCAATATTAAATTAAATTTTTTGATATTAAGATATAAGGAGTAAGATGATTATATGGGATGAATTCTACGATTCTTATTATTTAAATATTGCTCTGACAGTTTGCAGGAATATCTGTAATATAAATCAGAAAATTTCTATAAACTTTTGAAGAAAGATATTTAAAGAATTTCATGAAAACCATTAAATATACATAATATTTTCTACAATTTCTTTTATATAACTGACAATGAAGAAATCCTTATAATTTTCTATATTCTATTGAATTTTGCAATTATCTTAATTTTATATTACTTGTGTATAATTTTGGCTATTATTTATATGTATAAAATGCAATGATTGTCTGTATGTTGTCTGATCACGCACCGTTTGATCACTCAGAGCCAAATTTAGTCTAGAGATTACCCTCGACCCTGCAAAATAGATATATCCTGGCTATCCATACATAGGCTATCCTGAGTCGAGATCTCCCCAAGGATTGGTCATTTTGAAATGGCAGCGAAAATGCCTTCATTTAAATCCTTCAGCGTCATGTACGATTTCTGGATCACGTCACATTCTCACGGTGTGATGTCATCGGTAATGTAACAATGTATAGAGTTATAAAAACGCTTCGATTATATGACGTCAATATAATGTCATGTCGCTGCTTTGATGGCGTCATCGTGATATTATATGCTGGCTAAATCAATGGTAAAATTGGACACGAAAAGCCAATGGATTCCAAATATTATAATAAATTATATTACGTCATGATGACGTCATAAAATTATAACTGTGATATCATTAACTTGCCGATATGATGTATCGTGATCATTCAATTGATTTCAAATGTTATAATAAATGAAATATATGGACAAATGATACTTCTGCATGGTTTATTGTAAACTTATCCATAAAGTATAAATCCATGAGATCGGTGCCTGGCTTATTGAACAGCATTCCTCCAACTTCTGATTGGTATTGATCAGCCTGTCTTAGGTTCTAAAATGGCCTCTGATAAAAGTAAAACGAAAATTGGACGAAAATTTGGCCGATTTAAGCGGAAACCAGTTAAAACGAGATCAGATAAGAGAGATTCTATTGTATATGTTCTCAAACTATGTCCAGACACACTTTGCTGATACATTATATAAGTTACTTTACTATATGACTTTTGAATAAAGTTGATAATATTACTCGGATAAGAATTTTTCTGAAAAGAATACTTTTGAGTTATTTCTGTATTGTATATTGAGTAATAATTAAATGTCATATAATTTATATTTATTATACGCCATTTTGTAATTTATTTTTTTTAAGTTTGTTTCCAAGTATTTTATTATAAGAAAAATAGCCGAATTTTAACCGATCGAAATAATACAATGAAATATAGATTCCATATGCAATAGGTAGAAACTTTAGAGATGTTGTTCTCTTTCAATACAGAATATCCAAATAAATATTTATTTGTACTTTAAATATATTATATAGAAAATATCGTAATTTATTCAGTCAGGAATATAAAATATCAGTTACTATATTTTATGAAATAAAATATTAACAAAATAATTATATTATTATAAATAAATTATTATCTCATATAATGAAAAATGAGTTCTTAATATTCAATAATTTATAAGCGAAAATATTTAATGTTTTTGTGAAAGAAATATTCTAAGTAAAGTAGTTAATATTCTAACTTATCCATAATTTGGATAAATTTTTAAAAATTTCTTCCAGGTATTTTTACAAACATTTATGAAATTATGAAAAAAAATAAATGATTTTTGTGTTACTCTTAATTATTATTATTATTTATTACTCTATAAAATAATAGCTTTTTTTGAAATATAATTTAAGTTTTTTTTCTGTGAATGTTTACAAACACGTTAGGAAAACATGAAAATTACATTTTACTGTTTCTTTATCGTTTATGACTCAATCGTTAAACTTTTAAACTTCTTCCAATGAAACTTTCTTCTAATCTTTTTTTGCTCTTTTTGATGGCTCAATTTTCTAGAAAACTATTTTATTCAAACATTCTTTTCTGAAATAGCATAAATAATTGTCCGATTCAATATTAAAATTTTACAAAGGTACTGCACTTATTGCTTATTGAAATTCTCTCTTAATGCTCATTATTTTTACAGATGGTATTTATGTAAACTGTTACTATTTGTATCATAAACACCTGCATGAACTTATTAATATTATTGAAACAATACGATTTCAAATCCTTAAATGATATTGGGTAAAATAAAACCGCAATTATCTAGAATAACTTTTAATAAATTTAATTATCATCTGTATAAGTAATGATGAAATCAACTGAATTCAAAACTTATTTTGAATATATATTTTCTGAAAATATAAAATTCTTCCTCAAAATATTGAAAAATGCATGTTTTAAATTTCTTTAAAATATGATTCTTCCATTTTTCGTTAATCTATACATTCCAAATTCCATGCTAATGCTAAATACTGTACATAGTAGAATATTTTATAATTTTTTGTCAATTTATTCATTCCTAATTCTCCCTATTAACTATATTAACTGTAAATAATGATTCCAGATATGTTCTTCAAGGACTTTTTCGTGTTTTTCCTACTATATGCATCACATTACTTCTCTTAGAATCCTACTATACACCTTCCCAAATCAATGAAGATCATGCGAATGTCTCTTTTCATCTTCTATACTTTTCTATCAGTGATGTCTTGGTAAAGACTGTATCCAAAGCAGATCTCCCTGGCATGAATCCAAATTAGTTTTAGCTCTCTGTTTCTTTTCTCAACCTTTGGCAATCACCTTCTCAAATAGCTTTATAGTATGACTCATTAAACTCAAATAGCTTTATAGTTCTATAATTGGAAGTGAGTACTATCATCATCCTTTCTCGAAAATTGGAATGAGGTAATATCGATAAATTTAAATCTCTCCACTCATATTAAATCATTTTATTATAATCTTTTAACTATGTTTATTTTTCTTTATCTATTTGTTTTATTTTTCGCTTTTCTTCTTTACATCAATATTTTTTTGGAAATTTTCGTAATTCTTAATTTTTATTTCCTGCAATGTATTACTTATGTACAAAGTGTGCTCTATATAATTGTTTTTTTGTAGTAAATATTTAAAAGTAATTCGATTTAATTACTTAATCAAATGAAATTAATATTATAGTGAATCAGAAAATACGACCAACTTTCTTCCAACCTTAAAACTCAGATGAAATTTGAATAATTTCGTTTCATATTTCAAGCATTTAGACTGACAAAAGGATTTTGCATTTATAAAGTAGGGAAGAACATCGAAATGATAATGGTTTCATGACTTATCTTATCTCGAATACTTGAAGTAAGATGTTTAAAAATATGTTTAGGATGATATATAGCATACTATATAATATTTAACATACATATCTAGTATACTAGGAATATATATATGTTTTGGATAATATAGTATACTAAATAGCAAATAGTAGTACTTTACTCATTCAATAAACCTTTTATTCACTGAAAGAAAATACAAAGTTTTCTTAAATCGAATACAAGTTTAGCTATACATAAATAAATATATAAACCTGTATAAATAAATATATATAACCTATATATAAATTTTACTCTATATATTTATAGAATGAAAAAATGATATTAATAATTATAGACTTATTGTGATTACTTCTTTAAAATAATACTTTATTAAAATAATTGATAAAATATTTTTGCACTAGATTAGTTAAGTTTATTTATAAATTTAAATTAATTAGTCTAAATTGATTCAGTGTGGTTTTGTTCAAGAATATTCTACTGTAGATGCTATTTTTTATTAATATAATTTTATTGTTACAGAATTAAATAGATATAATTCTGCAATATCAGATAATTTGAATTTTCCTATTCAAAATTATGAAAAGAAATCCTCAGGTTTCAATATTTGGACCTGTATTATTTAATATCTATACTGTATTTTTATATAGATAAAATTAAACATATAAAATATGCTAATATTCTGATAACAAGATGTTCCGAAAAAAACTTTCTTTACTATGTGGATTCATGACACATTTTTCCTCATCATTATTCTGTAATCGTCTTATTAATGTCATGTATGTAATTCTATATTCTTGTGGAGCTTTCAAGCAATTCAAGACTTCTGTCCTCATTTATTCAATAACAAGCTTCAAGCATTCCTTGCACCGAAGATGTCGATTTGAGATCCTGACATAAGTTCTTTGTATTTACTCTATGAAATAATATTCAATATATAGAAATTAAATTCAGTATCAAAGCAAATGTGGCATCTTTCCTTGGATAAAGTGAGATTCAACTTTTATTCTCCTGACTTAATATGCCTAAATCAGAATGACAACACAGGCAAAGTATTCATAAAAATATATATTGTATATTATATTAGTTTTATCTATGCTGGTACCATTACGATCAATAATATTACTTTAAAAGATGAACTACGATAATTTTAGATGAAAATTCTAACACTTATCTGGAGTTTTTCGATTGTAAAGATGGCTAAACAGATATCACGAATGACCTATGTTTTCAATTCTAGAGGCTTATAGGAGGCTGTGCTTGATGAATTTGGGTGACTATGCATCCATTGAAACACTAACAAACTAGAGAAAAATATGCCACTTCTTTCGATTATGATAATCGGAAGAAAGTGGCATATTTTTCTCTAGTTTGTTAGTGTTTCAATGGATGGATAGTTACCCAAACTCACTAGCACATCCTCCCATAAGTCTGTTAAAACTGAAAACATAGGTCACTTGTGAAGTCTGTTTAGTCATGTTTTTCTGATTCACTATAATTCATTGGATCATAAAAATTGATATCATTATTAATAAAATATTTACTAAAAAGTATAGTGGATCGGGGGAAGTCGCCATACTTTAGCTTTTTGACCTTAAAACTCATATTAAATAGCGGATTAATTCTCCAGATGGTTAAATTAATTTAGAAGTAATTTTTTATTAACGTTATCAGACTTTGCCGATAGATCTACTCCTGACCGAGCTAATTCTATGAAATCCATAGTTTTAAGAAATGTTTTTCTATAATTATCATCCCCTTTTTTACTTATAACTCAAATTATAGGGCTGAATTCTATTAACAGAAACTACACATCAATATTTTAATTGTTTACTCAGATTAATATTAACTATAGCATATCTTTAACTTCTACATGTACCAGAAGTCAATTAGATTGACTTATTTTGAGATATCATATTTGAAATATATTTATTATGTAAAAAAATAACAATTTTATGAGTGTTTAATTGCTTATAATCTGTATTTCACATAAAATTTAAGAGTTTCCCTGTCTAATAAGTTTTTAACTAATTTATTTCATATATTAAGAAAAAAGTTTATTCCAATGAACTTTACCTAGCAATTGCAATTGAAAAGCAATCCCCTTCCAGCTGTTGTTTTTTATTAATAAATCCTGATAATCTTTACAAGAATCATTATACAGTCATGGTCTCTCTCTTATGGCCAAAATAAAAATTTCCTACGTTTTACTTTATAAAAATGCTTCTTCTTGATTGATTGAAGTAGAACTACCAATAATTAAATCGTGGTCAAGATCAGAATGAATAGTGATACTGGCCATTTCTGAACAACAATGACTAATAAACCAAATGTGAACATATAAGTGACAGAAACCAAGTCTTTGATGGTTATCATTGACAGTGTGTATGCCATTAGTTTTTGAGATGACTACATGCCATTCTTTAGGCTAATGAACTCAACAATTTGTTTCCATTGCTGGAGAACTTTTTTCAGAGAAAATGACTGTGCTCCAGTTTTCTTGATAGCATATACAGTAATACCCCGAAGTTTCGCGATAGGTGCCGACTGACGAAAATCACATAAGTTGAATTCGCATAAGTCGGGGTACAACTTTGTATATAAATACATTTAAATTTTATTAAATTGGGACCAAGGATTAACAAAAACACTAGTTTAGAAGAAAAATATTTAATAAAATTGCAGTTCTTTATACATATTAATATAAAATATGTATTAATTCAATATGAAAATACGATTCAATATGGAAAAGACATGTCCAAGAGTTGCTTCGGCACATTGAGACAGTTCGGCGTGTCCGAGAGTCGCTCTGGAACCCTGAGACAGTTCACCATTCCCAAGAGTCACGAAAAGACTGAACAAGATAAATGTAGCACACAGATAGTATTAACAGTTCTCTTCAATAATTACCAAGAAAGAAATCCAAGCAACCCGTTTTGTGCTTTTCCCCATATCGAGAATCTCCTACCGAAGAGAAGTCACATTCAACAGTGTTCATCTTGTTTGTTGAAAGGACTGAATTTAATTTCTTTTGTTGCATCAGGTATTTATTCTCTTTGAATTGATTGTCAGATTATTTTACCATGTACAAAATCTCTCTCTATTAAAGGAAACTATTGGTTACCTAAACCATAATCTCTGTGTCATTGTAGTCAAAAGCCTCATTATCTATCCTTACCCACATCACACCACATACCGTGTTTAGGCCTAAAGCATATTCAGTATCATCATCAGGTTCCACACACTGAAGATAGTAGGCGGCAGTGTTGCTAAATGAAAAAAATCAAGAATTGCATAACTCCGAGTTCGTGTAAGTTGGGGTATTACTATATATATATATTTTGTATTATAATCCTTATTTATTTTATTTAGATACACAATATACTACTGATATCAGCATTACAAAGTTATAATTATGTATGTTGTGACATAATTCAATGAAAGAAGTTATGCAATCCTCACATTTATTATTTGCCAGTATTCAAGGGTATGTCTATTGTGTTTCAAAGGTATTCTGAGCACCACATCTATGCTAATGACTTCTTATCTGACAGAAGAATATTAAGCAAATGATATCTTGTTTTTTTTTTCTCTTCCAAGTTTTCAGCTATGAACTTATGCTTATCTTTTGTTTGCTTTATAACTCTTTCCTGGTTCCGTTTAATGTAAAATTGTACTGAACTACTGAACTCTTCTTGTACTTAGAAAAGCAGAAAACAAACACAATGCTATCTTTTTTTGTGCTCCTTTATCATTATTGCTAATCTTTTAGTGATTTCTATATAAACTCCATTTTTGTTCAAGGTTTTATTATAGATAGGAATCTTGTATACACTATGCTTTTCTAAGGAGGGATCAGTTCCTTTTAGTTTCAGAACATTATAATTGTATCCTTTTTTTTATTTAATTTTTCATTTCTTTTGTGCCAATTTTATTTTTACTTTCTCTTCAATATGTTTGTTTAGCTTATTTATTGTATAAACTTTTATATAATACAAACTTTCAAGGGAACTTTAATCCGAATGAATCTAATTATCATGCCTTATTTTAACCCTTGAAATTGTAATGGAAATTTTAATGATTTGAACAATTTAAACTAATTTTAGCACCATCTCGTAATTAGATTATTTAATATTTTATTAAATTAATGAGTCGATGAGTCGCGCCATCTATTATTTAATAATTAAACTAGAATTTTTAATTAATTTATCTGGAGAAAAAATCCGCCTCGGCTTGAGATCTAACCGGGGACCTTTGGACTACCGTTCCAACGTCTTACTGCTAGATCACTGAGGCCAATGAGCGAATTAATTTTCCAGACAGTTATATTAATTTAGAATCAATTTTAGATTACCGCATCAGTCTTTGCCGATAGATCCATTCCTGACCGGGCTATTTCTAGCCATGGGCCCTCATTGGTTCTAGCCAGGCAACACATAGATCGGCACAGTCATTAAAGCATAAACTTTTATATAATACAAACCTTCAAGGGAACTTTAATCCAAATGAACCTAATTATCATGCCTTATTTACGAGATGGCACTAAAATTAGTTTAAATTGTTCAAATCATTAAAATTTCTGTTATGATTTCAAGGGTTAAAATAAGGCATGATAATTAGGTTCATTTGGATCAGTTATTGTATGTATAAAAGTGTAAATATGTCTATAGCAATAAGACTCAACAAAATATATTGAAGAGAAAGCAAAGATTGGCATTTAAAAGAAAGGATACAATTTTTAATATACTCCAAGAGTATTGCTGAAAACATTTCCAAAAAAATAAATTTTTTCTGCTTAAATGCTATTACTTTTGAATTATTTATCTGAAAAAAAGGCAAAGATATGGATACAATATCTGGTAAAAATATGACTGATACATGGCAAAAATATATATATTCACATGCATTAAACTTTTTCAATAAATAACAGTTAAATAATTCCAAACTCTTTTTTTCTTATATTTAAAATCTATGCATAAAAGATATGTAATAGAAGAATTCAAACTATTATATTGTTAACAACAGGACCGAGATTTACAATTAGATATATTTTTATATAATAGAAAGAAAAAATAATTTTTCCTCCTAAATGTTTATTTTTATAATAATTTATATATGATTTTTTTTAGTAGTCAAAGTTTTAAAATTAAGATGGTAATATCTAGCTATTTTTAAAGTTATATATTTTTATATATTAGCAAATATATTATATAAATTTTAAAAATAAGAATGTTGATGAATCTATAATTCAGTATTTATATATATATTTTTTCCAGGATAACCAATTAAAAGTTATTGAATGTAATCTTAGAGTTTCAAGATCTTTTCCTTTTGTATCTAAAACTTTGAATTGTGATTTTGTTGCTCTTGCAACCCAAGTTATATTAGGAGAAAAACCAGAAATTATGCCTGATATCACATTTGGTTGTGGACGAGTTGGTGTAAAAGTCTGTAATACTTATATTGATTTTTCTTTGTAAATTTTTTGTTATTCTTTCTATAAATCATATTTAAAAACTTGATTATTAAAATTTTTGTAATTGTTTCTTACTTATTAGGTTCCAGTATTTTCTTTTTCACGTCTTGCTGGAGCTGATGTCACACTTGGTGTGGAAATGGCAAGTACAGGAGAAGTTGCATGCTTTGGAGAAAACCGTTATGAAGCTTACCTTAAATCAATGATTAGTACAGGTTTCTGTATTCCTCGCCATACAATATTACTTTCCATTGGAAGTTACAAGGTATCAAAAACTGTAAAACCAAATGATATTAATTCTTACTTTCATTTTTTGATTTATCATTTAAGGAATAAAATATCAGCTTAAATGATATCAAAAAGTGTTTTTTCTATCTTAATAAATCAAATAATTTTCAAATAATTTTAATAATTTTCCATATATTCAGTATTTTAATTTGTTCCTTAAGATCTGCTCATAAGGCAAAAATTCATATAACAAAAAGTTCATTACTTTCTCTGTTATATAATCATAAATTGGTTTTGGATCCTAAAATTTATCTGCAGTATAATCTAATTTCATCTTAATGCACTGATACTGGCTATAGAAAAATTTTGGAGTTCATTGAACTCATTGGAACATAATCTTAAACTGATTTTTTTTTTTCATTTTTCTATAGGAAATAAAAAAAAAAACAATATGAAATTTGAAAATTTTCAGTACAATTACTTCCATTGATAATGTTTTGACTACCGTACATTTAAAGAAAATCATTTTTGAGTGGGCTTAAATAATTTCAAAAAATGGATTAATATTGATGATTTATCAGAAAAAATGTTGTTAATATATTTTTGTCCAAAAAATTCCACTTTTATATATATTATTATTAAAAATATTAATATGTATTCAAATTCATATTATTCTTATTATTCTATTTGATTTTCTGTTTAATTTTTAATGTTATTAAGTCTTACATAATATATATATGCAGTATATGTACAACTGATGAGATTGTGTTGAGTTTACATACTAACTGTAATAAATTTTTTTTTTTCATATCCTACCTAAAGTACTAGAAATAGAAATTTTATCATTGGAAGATAGTGAACTTTCAGACATTAATAGAATATTTATTCAATTTTTTCAATTCTGCATTCTATTATATTATATTTTATTCTGGTTTTGGTATGAGAGAATTTTATTGTTGAAATTTTAAGTGAAAAGTGAAATTTTTGTATGATGAGCTTTAAAATTCATAAAACTGAAAAAATATTGTCAATGATACAAAAATATTGATTAATTCTGTCAAATTAAACTATATTGTTTCTTATTTGTTCATTTTTTGTTTATTGTTTTATTTTTGTCAATAATTAAGTAAAATATGAGAAAATCTGAATGTAAACAACCTCAAACTACTTAAAGGGGCATGCCACTTTTATTGTTTTATGGCAACCAGTTGTTTCCCAGGAAATTGTGGCTAAGCCTACTTTACTGTTGTATGCATGAGATATTCAGTGTAATGTGTCAACAAAGCATCTACAGGCCAAATAGAGCAAAGTAAAGAATATTATAGCTGTTTATTTATGAGAGGGGACAATTTTCATATATGTTGTTTTTTTTTATATAAATTTGAAAATTTGTAAAAAATTAAAACAAAATGATTGATATGAAAGAAAATCATACCAATAAATATATTTTATTAATAAAAATGACAATATTCCAATAAATTTGTTACTTTTTAATTAATTATATAACAACTTCATTAATGAAAATTGCATAATTCTTCATTTTTCATTGATAATTTTAAAAATATGGACCAATTTTCTTCTTTTGTAGCTTATTTTATTCAGAGGGCTTTACACTATCCAAAAATAAATATTTTGTTGATAAGATTTTTTTACAAAAAGTTGTTTTTTCTTCAATCTCATATAATGAATGAAACATTGTGAAAGAAACAAAATTCGAAAAAATGTTCACATCAGTAGAATGAGAATGAAAAATGCAATAAACTATAAAAATTTCAAAAGATTCTGGTGAAAATTAAACAAAATTTCACAATGTGAATTTTTTGCCTATTTATTAGGCTTTTTTCCAAAGAAATTGCAGACTTTAACAGGTTAAACTAATTTTTTTTATTTTTCTGTAGGAAATCCAAAAGAAAAAAATTCAATACAAAATTCAAAAATTTTCAGTAGGAACCACTTCCATTGACAATGTTTTGACGACTGTTCTTTTAAATGAAATTGATTTTGAGTGGGACAAAATAATTTTAAAAAAATAAATCAAAATTGATGAATTATTAGGAAAAAATATTTTCACTTGAGAATTCTACTTTTTTAGATATTATTATTAAAAATATTAATATGTATTCAAATTCATATTATTCTTTCACAACATTATTAAAAAATTGCAAAAATTTGGTTAATTTTAGCAGCATAGTTATTGAGCAATGGTGGTTAGAAGAAGATAAATGAGTTTAGCAGTAGTGGCAGGAAAATATCATGAGATCAATTATTGAGGAAAAGAACTGAATGTAAACAAAAATCAGCTGATTTGTTACTCTAACTAATATAATCTATTATTCGCTATACAAATGTTTCGTGTTTCATTTAAAATTTCAAAAATAAAATTATCCCTTTCCAAAACCAAAATAAGATTAATAAAATATAATTGAATAGAATGCAGAATTGTTATGATTCAATAAAAAATAATCAAAATTCTCCTAATACAATCCATTCAAATTATCTAACTTTAAAATGTTATTTAAAAATAATTTTGGCCATTAAAAAATTTAGGAACCATCATCAGAGGCATGTACAGTAAAACCTGTCTAAGCTGGAATCCCAAGGGACAAGAAAATTTTTCTACCTTACAAAGTTTTCCACCTTACAGGTTTCTTTCTGGAATAAAAGAAAATGACATTTAATGCATTTACAATACTTTGTATTGCAGTAGTATATATTTTGGTAATATATAAATAAAATATAGCACCAAATTACTGTATTAGTCTACATAATAAAATGCATAGGTATTTTTGAAAAGCAAAAAACTGGACATATAATACTGTATTAGAAAAATATGCAACAAGTAGGACTGAACTACAAGTTTTATTTTAAAATTCACTCTTCAGTTCTTCAGAATTCAGTAATTCAGTTCTTATATATAGTATTCATATTAAGTACAAAAATTACAAAACTTTTTTTCCACATTTTGTCAAGAGTTTTTTGTTTTGCATGTTTACTTAAACATGCTTCTCGTTCCATCATTGTACATATTTGCAAAAGTTTTTCAGTAATTTGTATGCAATTAAAATGTTCAGAAAATTCTTCTGACACAGCCAATTTATTTGTAGCATTAGCAAAATTTCTTCTTTTCTGTTTCTGGAAAGTCTCTTCCCAATCCTTTTTCACTGCCATCTTCTTCATTTATAGAATTTTCTTCTCTTCTTGACTGGATCAAATCACTCATAGTTTGATAACTACCTCTATTAAAAAGTTTTTATCAATGTTGACATATTCTTCAGCAATTATCTGCATACTAATGTCTTCAAGCTGTTATAAATATCTATATTCCGTCAATGTGCGATACTTTAAAAAATTCTTCCATTCCTTGTTCAGGTTGTCCAATGGTTTCAAATTCAAAACCACTTTTTCCTTTATAAAATGGAAAAAATATTTTTCCATCTTATACAGATGTTCTTTTATACAGTTAAATTTTAAAATGCTTTTCATTTCCATTTTAGAAAATTTCCACATTATACAGATATTTTTTTTTTTGATATTTCTATGGAAGTTGTTCAGGAATAAAAATATTTTCCAAGTTGAGCAGGTTTCCAGCTTATACAGTGTCCAGCTTAGACAGGTTTTATTGTATTTTCAACCAATAAATGCAAAAAAAACTGCAATAGCTGCATTGAGTAATTCAGGATTGAATTTTTGTTGTTTTTGTTCCACTTGTTTTTGTTTACATGTCAACAGACCTCAATGGGTTAAAAAATTATTTCTTGTTGTATGATTTATTTTAGACTGAATGCATACATAACAGAATAAATACAAATCATACTGAAATACTTCTTACTCTAGTTATTAAATAAAAGTAAACAATAAGCTAAATAAGTAAGATAAATCATTTATTCAATAAATGATTTATCTTACTTATTTGACTCATTATTTACTTTTATTTAGTAAATACAAGTTCTTGATGTATAATTAATTTACAGTTCTATCAATGTGAAACTGAAGGAGAGTTTGAAATGTATTTTATCTGAATATTTTTAAAATACAGTCAGACCTCTATATCTCAAAATTGAAGGTGTCTTAGAAAAATTTCGATTTATAAAAACTTTGTTATATAAAAACCTGAATTTTCTCTAATGTAGTATAGTAGTTAAGTGATATTTTACCATCTTCCCCCGATCCACTCTAAAACATATAAATAGAAATTTTTGAAATGTTTTGGAACACTTTAAACATATTTTAAAAAGATTCATGCGTAAAAGTGACTACTAAATAATGTTTAACCTAATAAAATACTGAAACTGCAAAAAATTAAAAAAAAAAAATGTTTAAATTTAACATTTAGCGAAAATATAAGACATAAACAGATATTTTTCAAGAGAAAATAATACGGCTGAGTGGAAATTTTAATTTTAATAAGTACTAAAATTCAATAACAGAAAACTAGTTTTAAGATCTGAAGACTTATCTCTTTGCAAACGATGTCTCATTATGATGATAATGAGATTTTATTAAATCTATTTAAATATAATTAAATCGTCTAAGAATCAAAATTGTTTATAAGATTCTTTAAGAGATGGGCTGACTTAAAAATTAATAAACAAATGAAAGACGTTGTTTTGAAAATAAACGAAACAAAGAGTATTAATCTTCGCCAGTTTCAGTTTCTTTGAATCATAGAAGTCAGTACAGATGAGTGAAATATATTTTTTATGTCGTTTGTAAAATTATTTTGAAGAATAAAGTCTTCACTCGAAAATATTTTCCTCCCCAAAAATTCTTATCTCTTCAAATAAATTTTTTATTATAACAATTCAATCAGATTTTTTTTTTGTTATTATTAAATCTCACGACAGATGAATAACTGCTATCATAAGATGACAAAAAGAATTGAGATTGGCAAAAGATAGAGGAAAAACAATAATATTTTCAAATTTATATCAAATATGTGATTTATATGTCAGTAGATAGAATAAAATCAGTCAATCGATGTTGATAATAAAAAAAAAAATCTGAAAAATTCTTGACATCAAAGTTACTACAGAAAATACTGAGTCAATGAAAATGAACTGAGCCCTTTAATTCGCGCTGATATGGTTTACGATAACAGATATCAATTGGAAGAAACTAAGAAGATTATATTGGTCATAAAACTTTTACTAAGGATCGAAATTTCAGCTGCATGTGAAAAGAGTATATCCACTTTTCAAATAAATATTTCAGCTAAAAGTATGAAAATATTTTGATTAAATCTTGAAAAAAAATATAAAGAATTCTACCTTAAATGTTTTTAATTAGAGATTAATGTCATTATTTGGGCATATGAATGCCATCATTTTTATCTGAAATCATTCAGAAGAGAAATAAATTTCAATAAAATAATTCTGAATACCCTTTTTAAATTTGCTTCATTATTATTCAGTGTTTTTTAATGATATATTTTACTTATTTTTAATAATTAATCTGCATTTACATAAATATCTAATAATTCTAATTTTAATTAAAATATTATATTTGGATATTTTTACTAATAGTAGCATTTATAAAGTGATAAATTCAATAAAATGAAAAATAAATAAAATAAAAATAAAAAATGAGCTCATTCAATCGTTTTTTTTTCTTATTTGCTGGTCTTTATTCCTTTATTATTTTATCAATATTTGGTAATTTCTCGATAATCCGAATTTTCTTTAATATAAATCGCACCTGGTCCCATTAGATACTGATAACTGAATTGTATATACAAATTTTATGGACATTTTTATCACAAAATTATTTCATATTCTTCTAATTATTTTTCTAATGGTATAATTTAGAAGAATATGAAATAATATTGTGATAAAAATAGCCACAAAATTTGTAAAAAAATCATAAATAGGCAGAAAATTTCTTTAAAACTGATTTGAGCAAAATATATTTTTACAATTTTTTGATGAGATTTTTTTACTAAAAATTTAAATAAAATTTTGTTATATTTTCATTAATAAAATTATAAAATATTTATTTTTCTCGGAATTTCATTTAGTCATTTAGCAAAGAAAGCCATTATTCTTGTGTTATTATGTAGCTTTATTTTAAAGGTTTTCTTTCCTAGAGGAGTATAACGAAATATAGAATGAGTTATATATAGTCTATAAAATATTTATATCTCCAAATTACTTTTTTTAGATAAAACAAAATCACGGAATTATATTTGAAGAATTTTTTAAACAAAAGAGGCGAATTCAATACCTACAATATTTTTTTTTTTACCAATTTAAAAACAACGTCTTAGATTTATATATTCATAGGTATGCGATTGCTTTCAAATCTTTTCTTCGATCTTTTATTTATGAGTATTCAGTTTTAAACATCAGAAACATATTTGCTTTTGATGAGGCTTAAAAAATTCCATTCATTTTTTTCTCATACCATTTTTTACTGGAAGAAAAAAAAAATAAAAAATAAAAAACCACTGGGCTACATCTTTCTCGACGTCAACATTTTGTTATTCTAAAGGTACACCAGACTATTTTGTTTCCGTTAAAATATATTTTCCGTTATAAAGTGAGATATTTGAGAAAGTGTACTTACATGTACTCAAAAAGATGACATATACTGTAGTTATGTAAAGAATACGTAAAGCTGAAGTTGATATAAAATGTTTTTTTAGGAGATAGTCTCTTGCTTTCACTTAGAAATATTTTGCATAGTTACATTCGTGGTCATAACTTTTATATGTTCTTTTTTTTGTTAGAATCTTTTATATATCAAAAGTGAAATTTTATCATAAAATAAAAAAAGTGAAAAGAAAAATTACTGTTAAAATTCTGACTGTATTATTTTTAGAAATAATTAATATTTAAATAGATTTAAAACAGAATTTTGGTCTTCATTAAATTAAATTATATTCCCGTTTGAAACTAATAATATCAGTATAAATTTCTATCAATATAATTAGTAATAACTATGTATAGCAAGTAATAATTGTAACGGTTTTAGAACGATGCAGACGTATTCGTAAAATTTGTTTGTGGCATAATTTGATCCTGATACATTTTCGGTATGCGTTACACGAGAGAAATAGGTATTTGCGAATTTCGAAGATAAATACCTTTTACAACAGAGTAATATTATGCATGAACACGAAATAGGCAATGAGTCATTGTCCCAAGTGTCTATCTTGATTTACTTGCCATTATCTAGATCAGAAAACAACATTCGTGTCCTCTCAGGAGTTTTTATACTTGCATAGATACTGCTACTGCTGCAACTACTATTTTATCTATTTGTGAACAGAAGTTTTGGATGAAGTATAATCGATGACTGGCTGAATCTATCGATTTTCAATTTTTATTTTATTCGAAAAGCTGTGAAATTCCCATTGTTATTGAATTTTTAAGTATTTTTTTCAGTTTTTTTGCATTTTTATATAATTAATTACTATTTTTTATTTTGTAATAAAACATACATTTTTGTACGAAAGGGAACTGTATTTATATATACATATCGTATACTGTATACTAATTATATTAATCAATATATTAAATTATATTTATGCAAATGTATGCAGAAATTAGTGATTAAAGTTAATAAAAATAGATATGGTGAGTCATAACTGTAATTTACATGAGGAGTTGGAGTTACTGAGTAGTATCATTTTTATTAAATGACTATAGTCTAATATTTTGAAAGTTTTATCGAAAATCGAAGTAATATCAGTATATTCTGAGTTAGCAGTCTGTCTAACACGTCAGATGTAGCATTGAAGGAAGGAAGAAGCTCACTCTTGAACGGTCAGTACACGATGACTTGGCTCGCTCCATCGGATCCTTCCTTGTCCACGATGAATGATACGAAATCAATGACGACATTGAGAATCAATAAGTCAAAGTTGAATGTACAGTTGAGAAGAGATGGCAAGTCTGATATACGATCTTCTCTTTCTGAGTATGCATCATGATCATAACTATAGCAATTGATACGCTGTTTATGATTATTTAGAATTTTCAAAAAGTAGTTTAAAAATTTTTTGTGGTTCATTTAGAACTCATTTTTTATTTTATTTAAATTTATATTAATAAAAATGTCGATGTGTTTGCATAATTATCTGTCATGCAATCTATATTTTTTAAATTATAAGGCGATAGATGGCAGCATATATTTTTATGTACAATTTTTTTTTTTTCATTTTTCTGTGAACAAAAAAATATGTAAACTTATCTATAAACAGAATTAAATGTAAACCAAATTGCTCAAAGAGGTAACGTTTTTGTTCATTTTTAAAATAAATTGAATATTAAAGTGCATCAATAATAAGAAAATTATTTGAAAACGTTTATTTTTGCTGTACAAAGCTTTTCTTAATTACTTAAAGCAATGTACAATGGACCTCGAAATTCGATATTTGAATTTCATAGGCTGGCGAATTTCATGCGCGTGCATACAATTGTCTGATGTCATTTGCTATTTGTCAATTCTTGTTGGGCTGCTTTGGTGTTTGCCCTTGTTATTTGTGTTAATTTTCAATTCTGCATTTTTCAGAAAGTAAAAAATTTCTGCATTCGTAATTATTATTTTTTTTGAATAAAATGTAAGGATAGATTCAAAGAGAATTGACCAGAGGAATAATTCCGGAAAGAAGAACACTTGATTGAGAAGAATATAAAGAAGAAGAAAGAAATTGTAGATAAAGTGCAGAAAGGTAGAACAATTAAGATATAACTCAAGAATATGGCGCTTTAGGACAACTGTGGCAACATTTTGTAACAGGGAGAGAAGATTATGGATGCTAGGGTGTCTGCTGGAAGACTTCATTCCATATCCAAGGGTATTGTGTGTATTATGTATAAAATAGTGTATTTTGTAATTTAGCGTGTTAAACAATAGAAAAATACGTATAATAAAGAAAATAATATAGTGCATCTCTCTCACCTTCCGTTAGGAGAAGTAGGATAGGAGTCCGACATCGAATTAATCTATTTTATATAGTCTTATATGGGAAATATTGTCTCGCAATTCGACAATAGTTCGGTGACGATTAGTGTCGAATTGCGAAATCATTTCAATCATAAAACATTATTATTATTCGATTCTGGATTCTCTGAAAAATCATATTAAAAAATCTTTATGTGTCTGGTTAATTCTTTTGTTTATTTATGGACATATAATATCATACAAAGATAAAAAAATATTTAAATATTACTACCTTTAATTTTTAAATACTGTTAATTTAAAGTAGCTATATATAAACAGCAATTTATACAAACAACTAAGGCATTATTATGTACTACAGAGTGACCCAAAAATCAATAGACCATTTTAAAAATATAACTTTTTTGCTGTTAATTTAAAAAAAAAAAATTCAGATTATTTATATGTAATCCTTGGAAAATAGTTACGGAAAAATTCACGACAGAGCAACGAATAAAAATAATCCAATTTTATTTTAGAAACTATTACGAGAGGTGATGAAGCACACTTTACAAAGAGCCCGCCACTGTCAAGAAAAAATGGTGGCCGTTTGAAGGACATAATCTACAAAACTAATTAAAAATAATTTCCAAGAAGTATATTTATTGTTTATAAAAGAATGAATATGAATTTTTAATAAATAAAAGAATTATTCTATTTGTATATGGCAGGGGTGGCGAAACTTCATGTCACTTTGAGCCACATAGGAATAATCTCAAATACTCGAGAGCCGCATTTTCTTTCTGGATCAATGAGAATAGCATCAGTTTTTTGGGTACTCTTAATAATTATTTCAATAATTTATTTATTTCAGATGCATACTACTTTTTTACAACAGATAGAAAAATACTATATATGTAATTTGTTTAACTTAAATAAGTATTTCCTTCATATTTACTATTGACTTTCATGGTATGTAGATAGAAAAATACTATATATGTATAAACAAAAGTACTTAAATAAGTATTTCCTTCATATTTACTATTGACTTTCATGGTATGGAGCCACATTGAAGGTACCAAAGAGCCGCAGTTTGACCATATGATCTAATGCAGGGGTTCTTAACCGGGGATATCCATACTCCTTGAAGTATGGGAACCAAATGCTGGAAGTATGGAGCTCAATCTCTAAAGTACAGTAAATTCAAGCTGTTGATATATTTGGAAGTCACACTGGCAACAATATAAGGAATGGTGACGATTATTTCGACAGTCAAGTGAAGGGTACCATGAATGGGATCATTGGACAATCCATTGGGGGTCTGGAGTCATCAAAAGGTTAAGAACCCTGGTCTAGTGACTTTTGTGCCACCCTGTATAATATATCTTACAAAGATTTAAAAATCATTATAATATAAAAAAATATGAGCAATACTACCTTATAATGATTATAAGATAGTATTACTCGCATTTTTTTTTATATTAATTTTATTATTTTTGTATAAATAAGATTTCTGATATAATAAAAACAGATACTACATATAGAAATTTAAGAAATCGAAACGAATTTTAAAATTTTGGAAGAAATTTAATATTTTAATCTTTTGGAAACATTAATGTTTCGCATAATTTTTAAATTATTTTTTTAATGCATATTTCACTGTAATAGTATCATTTTCTGAAAAGCAAGATAAAAAGTGTCATTTTTCTAAAAAAAAAAAAAATTGTGAAGAATTTAAAAAAAAAAAAAACAATAAACTGCAATACACAGCATTTCTAAAATTGACTTAAAGTTCTATTTTTAATATCTTAATCTAACTTTCCATTAAATACTTATTTTCAGCTGAGAAGGCAAAATCGAAAGGGAGAAAAAATAAAATCGATAAAAAACTTTCACATTATATAGATGCTATCTCTCAAAATAAGATTAAATTAATAACAAATTTCCAAGAAAATTTGTCATTAATAATTGATTATTTACAAACTGATAAATAAAAAAGAAAGCTTTTGAAGTTAGCAGAATCAAAATACTTAATATATAATATATATTTAAATAATAACAATTTTATGACGTCGAATTGTTGTTACAGCTTCTATTATTAATCCGTACTATTATAGCAACAAACGAGAGCAACATATCAATAATGTTATTATTTTATTAACTTGTTTTATCATCATTACTACAATAATAAACCTTTTTAATATCTAATTAACAATAATAATAATAATAATGATGTATTGTTTTACTATCTCAAAATTATTTTTTACTATTATAGTATCATTAAAGATGACGACTTATAATTAAAACTAATTTTTCATTGTTTCGTTGTTCATTGTTAAAAGTAATTTTTATTGCTACTGTAATAATAAATAAATACGAAAATTAACTTTTCTATTGAATGAGTTTAATTGCTACTATTATAGCAGTAAACAAGAACAATATGTTAATTAATAATTTTATTATTTCATTTATAATTATTAGAATAGCGACGAACAATTTAATTAAAATTTGCATAAATATTATTTAATCAAAACTTATATATTTAACTATCATAACGAGCAAGGATGTTATTTGTTTATAATATTATTTTTATTATTTCTGCTGAATTTTTAATGTGCTATAAATTATGTTTATAAAACGAATATGTTTTAATTAACACTTTTAATAGTGTTATTTAATCATCTTACCGAAATGATAGTAAACAAAGTAAAAATACGAATATGTTAGTTAGTATTTTATTATTTTTTGTTTTTAGGATGTTTTTAAAACATTTCATGTTACAGTATATTAATATGAAACAACATCAATAAAGAAAGTTTTTGTATTCTTTCGAAAGTTTTCCAATAATCTCCGGTAATATAAAAGAATGGATAAAAAGGATAGAAGCACAGTTTACTAATACTTTTTCATTTGGAATAACGTAAAAGAATCTGCATTGCCATAAAGGACATTTCTTGGAAGAATAAGTAGTATCCCTTCACCTCCTTGATTACAGTTAATTTCCGACCGAGGAGAAATAAAATCACTAAGAAGTCCCAACATGAAGAAAATTGAAAGAATTTTGTGATTCGATCGCCTAAGACATTATTCTACTTCTGGAAAACAGACCTTTTGCATCCTTCTAAAGTAGATGAAAAGAAGCGAATGAATGCAATCAGACGAGCTGCAGAATTCCATAAATGGTTCTCCATGCTCGTCTTGTACTCATAGTACAATGGGAATAGTTTTTACTCTGTCGACAAATGTTTTCCTCTTTTTTTTTATATATTTTTCTCGATGATTAAACTTTATTTATTTATTTTTTCAATTTCTGTATCTTGTTTAACAGTAAAATGTCAGATCAATGTAACCGTTAAGACTGATTAATCAATTCTTTTTTGTTTTTAATTTTCGAAAATAAAATAAAATAAGAAGAAATTAAGTTTTAGAATAATAAATCTTTGATGTAAAAGACTATTGTCAGATAAGAAATGATAGGATTTAACTCTTGGACGATTACAAAACAGGCAATATTTAATTGGGAACAAGACACTGTTTTTTTTATCGCTAATATATATCAGTTTGAAAGAGGAAGAAATAAAAAAAGTAAGGGAAAAAAAAAAAAAAGATCATCTTGTAAGAAGAAGATTGGTATAACGATAAATTACCTTACAAAATATGTGGCACAAATTTTCTAGACTGAGATGAGTGCAGTAAACTGTCCCGTGTAGCAATTTGTTATCAGTCAGTAATTTCATCACATCCTGTTTTTTTGACAGAAGATATGTTACAATCTACGTTGAACATTTTGAAATAACTATTATTTCCTCTAAAATTTGTCTTGATATTAACAAAGAAATACTTTTAGAGACATTTAGAAATAAATGATAATTCAACAAATTCAAAAAATACCAATCATTTTTCTGCAGAAATTTATCATAAAGATGCTTTAAAATGAGTTAGTTTTAATAATGACAAGCAAGCAAATAGTATAACATTAATAAGACATACGACAGCAAAAAAAATAGAAAAACATTTTTAGATTGATTTGGGAAAAAATATGTAAAAAAAAAAATTTTTTTTTCTATAATTTTAAGCATTTTATTTTCTTCCACCCAGATAAAGTAGCAAAGAAAAACAATGAATTTAAATTTATCTGTTGGCTTTTGATGCTCCATTTATTTATATATTTTTATAAAAATAATTTTTTTAATAATATGGATATTGATTTAAGACATTTCGAACAAAATAACTTATTTCTAAAAATTTTTTTAACGTTTATTTACCACGTAGAAAATAATTTTATAAAGTTATAACTGTCATCAAATATTAAGAACAAAATATCGATCTATAAATATAAAATTAGAAAAATTTATTATTATTCTATCCAAAATAAAAAAATAAATAATAAAATTGCAATTACTTATACATAATATTAATATTCGAAGAGTTATTATGATTTAAATAATAATATTATTTAATAAATATCACTTAAACGAATATAAATATGGTACTTATTTAAATTTAAGAAATAGAGAAATCAGAAGAATTTTCTCATGAATTATTAAGACATACTGTTCTTATATCATTTAATATATGTTGATATATTGACTTTTTTGGCTTTTGTGCAACGATTAATCATTTATAACATGCACCGAATTGGTTGTTATCATTCAAAAATCTATATAAGTGTAGTCTATTATTGGAAAAAATGAAAACAGATCACTTAGAAAAGGCAAAAATTTGCGTTATTAAACCTGTGATATAGTTTCTTGTCACGAAATGTTTGAGGGAAAGATGACTATATTAAAATTATTATTAAATATGAATGAAAATAATATGACATAATTTTGCGAAACTTAAAACTTCATTTTATAAGTATAAAAATATTAAAACAACTTAAAAATTTTTTTGTTTTTTCTTGTTCATTTTTTAATTGTAATCTATTAAAAGTGAAAAATAATTAGAAAAATAACAGTTTACATATTTATAACGGCAGTTGAAAATATATATGCAGTGTTATATTTTTGAGTAGAAATACAAAAACCTACAAAAACCTTATTTATAAAAACATAATATGTTTTTATAAATAAAAACATATTACCACGTTTGAAACCACGGCTGTATAATATACAGCCATGGTTTCAAACGTGGGCACACGCCGCCCAGGGGCAATTCAAGAATGAGTTATTAACAGCGAATTTTTTGCATTTCTTATGGTTCTAAATGCCACATATACAGTATATAAGTATACGAGGGGTGATCAAAAATAAGATTACAAAGTCTGCAGTGAAACGTGTACATTTTATTTCATACAACCAAGTACATACATTAGGTTATTTTTCGGTTTAGGCACTTGTCGCTTCGTGGGATGAGTTTGAATATTCCCTCCTTGTAAAAATCCTGTCCTTGCGTGTTCAGCCAAGTTGTCGCGAAGTGTTTCACCTCCTCGTCTGAAGCGAATCGTCGCTCCTTCAAGTGAGGAAAGAGGTGAAAGTCGCTTGGGGCGTCATCTTCCTTCACGACAACGCGCGACCTCATACAGCCCAGAAGACCACCACGCTGTTGAAGCAGTTTCGCTGGGACATCATCGAACACCCTCCCTACAGCCCGGACCTCGCTCTAAGTGACTTTCACCTCTTTCTTCACTTGAAGGAACACATAGATGACCGACGATTCGCTTCAGACGAGGAGGTGAAACACTTCGCGACTACGTGGCTGAACACGCAAGGACAGGATTTTTACCAGGAGAGAATATTCAAACTCATCCCATGAAGGAACAAGGGCTTAAACCGATATGGAGACTATGTCGAAAATAACCTAATATATGTAGTCTACTATCAGTTGGCTGTATTGGTTGTATGAAATAAAATGTACACGTTTCATCAGTTGGCTGTATTGGTTGTATGAAATAAAATGTACACGTTTCACTCAGGCTTTGTAACCTTACTTTTAGATCACCCCTCGTATATTGTGAAATACACATTTTAAAAATTATAATTATAATGTATACGGCGGTTTTGAAATTTCTTTTGTTGTTTTTTTATAGTACTTCATATTATTATTATTTTTTAAACAATTTTTTAGTAATTTTTTTCTTCAGTACTTCAATTGTCCTTTCATTCTTTTATTTTTTCTTTCATGGATGCCAAGTTCTTTGGGAGCTTGCTTAGACCAAGTTAATGGCCTTTTAGGCTTCCTCTACGTAACTATGAGCTCATTTTTTGAATAATAAAAATTATATGTCACAGGGGTCATCAGGATTTTAGAGATGCTCAGGTGGGGCATGGCCAAAAAAAAAAAAAAAAAAAAAAAAAGATTGGGAACCACTGATATACAGAAATGTATAATGTGATAATATAATCTAAATTGGTACATAATAATAATTTATAAGAATAAAATAAATTAAGATGTAAGAAAAATTTTGACAAACTACAATATGCAATTCTCAATATAATCATTCCATTTTTTTATTATATAAAGAAGATAAACATTATAAATATCACATAAAAAATTAGAAAAGTTGCTCAAAATATAAATTTGTAAAAAAAAAGATAAAAGAGGTTTAAAATGACTACACAATTCTGAATATTTATCAGTGATTTATTATTTATATTTAAATCTTCCTGTTATTACATATTTTCTGTACATTGACTTATGCATTATGAATATTTTAATATAAATAGAATAGTAGGAGCGATAAAATATTTAATTATAATATAATGATTGTATAAAATAATAATCAAAAAATGTTAAATTATGAATAATATGATTTTGGGTATGAAAGGAAGAAAATATTTTACAAGAAAATGAGAAACTGTTTCAAAAATCTGAATATTCAATCGAATTATCGACCGAGATTTATGTCAGATATATTATCGATAAATAATCTTATTATCAATACATAGATTCAATATTTTCTTATGTATATTCAGTATAAAGATAAATTCTTGCTGATTTAAGTAAGAAGTAAATTTTTGCCTAGAAAGAAATGTATATATGTATATGATATATTAGAATATTTGTTTTGGCAATAAAATATTAAAAAAAAAATATATATTCTATGATATCAACTGACAAGTTGATGTTCAAATTGCTTCTCATTCATAACTTTTAAGGATAGCAAAAACATTAAAATTCAAGTTAGAAAATATTCTGTGTTTCTACTTCTGAAAATACTTTTGTAAAGGAAAGTCATTCATCAATGTCATTCCTATTTGATTAATATTTGACCAAGATTTAATAGACAAAGTAGAATCAATGGAAATGAGAAATACTGATGTAGTTTATAAATGAAATTTTGTACAACATTGAATTTTTGTAAAAAAAGGAAAAAAAAAATTGACTTCAGTTAATAAGAGTAATGATAAAAAGAAGAATTTAAATTAGTATTTTTTTTATTCTTCTCCTTTTTAGATGGAACATACTGGAGTAAAGAAATTTGTATATGTTCATGTACTATAAAATTTTTATAGACTAGAGAAACTTTATAAAACAGAAATGTAGTCTAGTTTCTCTTTATTGAGTGTTTATTTGAATTTTTAAAAACTTTTAATATTATTTTTCCCTATGAATTTGAAAAATTTTATTTTGGAATCATAAATTTCGTATTTTGTCATAAACTTTCTAGTTTTATTATAACATAAATTATTTTTTACAGATATTATTCATATTCATGTTTATTAAATAATGAAATTATTTACAATCAAACTTCGGTTTACGAACAAATTTTCCGAATACAAAGCGTCTCGGATGACGTATTGTGTCTCGAGTTACGAACACGGAAGCCGTCAACATAAACATTTTCAATGATAATGCCATGTGCCACTACGTAGAAAAAACAAATCACACTAAACAACTTTTTAGTGAGGCAGAGGTCCATTGGGTCTGAAGAAGAGTCGAGTGGTGTCAAGAGACAGAAAAAAGAAAAAGAATTCTCTTCCAAACACCTTCCACTTATATCGTCAACTTTCCTCCATACAGGTATGGTAAAACTAAATTAAGTTTTCGTCTATATTTGATATCTGTTTAGTGTTGTGTTTATCTTTTTTGTAATAGATTTAATGGTTTCCATTGATTTTGTGTTAAGGACTTGTGCACAAAGTGCTGTTGTAAAAGTTTAAATAAGCAATCATCTGGGGTCCAGGAACGGATTAATTCATTTTACATTAATTCCTATGGGGAAAATAGTTTCGGTTTACAAACGACCTTCAGGAACGAATTAAGTTCGTGAACCGAAGTTTCACTGTACTTTATCATGATTGAATTGATCATTAATAACGAAATTTTTAATGAATTGAAAATTACATTAAAACGTTTATTTAAATAGCGTGAAGAAATATTTTTCTAGAACGATATTAAAAATAGAAAAAATTCTTTAATTTTTTTTTTTCTTGTCGTGACGTTGTAAAACAAAAATATGTTAAGAGTTGTTAAAAATATTCCTTAACTAATTTTATTAAGTAGAAAATCCTAGGAACACTGAATAATGCAGAATAGTTAAGTTGAAGAACAGGCGTGAGAATAAAATAATTTAAGGAATTATATAATACATGTTGCTTTTATTATAATTTATGCAACCTAAACAGCAAACTACTTAGAAATTATTTTAAATGTTAGTTGTTGTAATACAACATTTAAAATGAATTTGACTTTAAAATTGATATAACAAAATTTATAATAGATTACATTATTTAAATTAAAACGGTAAAATATTTAGTAAAATATACAAAGTAGTAAGTTGTCACTTTAAAGGAATATTTATTACTTTAAGCTTGGACACACTAATAGCACATATCCGGTAATACATTAACACATTAATAGCGCAACTAACATTTTCGTAAACATAATAACATATAATGACGAAAGAAAATAATTTCGACTAGAATATTGATTCGTCATTAAATATTTACAATAAAATACAACACAAGTAAAACTTTAATTTAATAATAAATATGGTCAATACATTAGAAAGTTTCCAGATTGTTTCGAAATTTTATAATTAATTTTTATTTATCTAAAAAAAAAAAGGAGAACAAATATTGATCGAAGAAAATATTTATACGTAAAAAGCGAAGAAGAGTAAAGAGAAATACGATAATAACCGTAAAATATAATGTAATATTATATCATAAATACATTATATTAGAGCAGAAAGTTTTAGAGAATGTGAAATGAGAAAAAATATCTTTGTATATGCGGACGGTACATGAAAAACGAACATGATATAAATTGGTATGCAGCTTTCGGATATTTTCAGAGAGACGAAATAAGGAAAGTGGAGACAGATCGAAATATCTATTGTATATATTTATTCCAATAAATTTTTGACGTAAAAAGCTGCGTTTGTGTGTAATGGAAAAAATGGGAACGAATAGATAATTTATTTATAATAATAATAAAAAAAAAAAATTATGTAAATTTTTACTCTAGCATCGGTTAAAAGAGGAGTTGTTACAACGGTAAATAAATAATGGTTTTCTTTGCTATCTTTGTGGATAAATAAATCAAATTAAATAGCAAATTGATTTTCCTTTCTGTGATCAAGTTTATCTGAGTTTTTAACGTTGGGTAAGGATGAACCAATGGCTCTCATTTCGTCTCCGAAAAGTCATTTTGTTCTTCATGGTCCATTTAATAAGAGTAAATAGAGATTACTGAAGAAGTTACTGGTTGGTTACGATTTAGTTATAAGAACGTTTTCCAGTTAAAAACTTATAAATTTCATCTTTTTCAAATAGTCATCATGTTTACCAGAAGAAAAATATGAAACTAAATATGTAAAATAAAAATTTTTGTCATTTTTTGCTGTTTATAAACAAATTTGAAATTTATTGCAGAGATTAATAGAATTAAGAATTTTAATGCCATACAGATTATTTAAAAAATATATATATATTAGTTTGCTTTAATTAAGTTATAAATATTCATTATGTAAGATTTATTGGCAAAATTAAAATACAATACACCAATTTTTATTGAACGTGATAAAGATTTCGTTAATGATATCTTAAGAGAAAATAAATTTTGATTACCAACCGACTTCGTTTAGTTATAATGCTTATTTCCTCGAAACTAAATTTCCTCATTTCATTCTATCTTTTAAGCAAGGATTTCTAGTCTATGGTAATTTGTAACCTAAAGCATTTTCACAAAATACGTTTTGATCCTCCTGCTTTCTATCCCAATAATGATAACAGTACACGAAGGTCGCCAATGATTAACATGTTCAATTAAGATCGTCTTAGCTATAAACCATTCTTGATTTTAATGAGAAAGACAGAGAGAGAGAAACATATATATTGTTTACTAGATAGACAATGATTGTTGAGATGTTAAAATTTATCTTTAAAACGTTTGCATTACATTATTACTTCTTATTATTATTTTATACATTATCATGATACTGAGAGTTTGATTTTGCTTTAGTAAAGTAACTAATATTTAATAATATTCGAAGATTTGACAAGATACATTTGTCTTCAGAGATCGATTGAAGGAGAACGGAGCCAAAAAAAAATCGTTGAACTTCGAGAAGATAAAAATAATCACATCGATACATTTTTTCAAATATATATATATATAATTAATATGATAAAATTGGAAATTAGTTATTTAATCGCATTTATAGAGTAACTGGGGCATTATGGAATGCCATTGTTTTTATAATTTATAAAAAATTCTAAAGAAACTTATATAGTTTCTCATGTGTTATTACCTTCTGTGGACATTCCCATATAACATATATAAAAATGGTTGCTGTAGTTTATATATTTATCATGAAATTTAAAAAAAATTATTTAAAAGGGTGCAAAATTCCATATTGCTCAAACAGTGTAGGTTAAGTGGGATAGTATTCGATTTTTTAATAATTAAAAAAAACAGTATTTTGTTCCAGGTACTTTTCAAGAGTATTAGATAAATATGCACTTAGAACATTGTTTTATCCAAACGGTGTAGGTTAAGTGGGATAGTATTCGATTTTTTAATAATTAAAAAAACAGTATTTTTGTTCCAGGTACTTTTCAAGAGTATTAGATAAATATGCACTTAGAACATTGTTTTATTCAATATTTGTATCATTTTCTTTTGGGTAGTGAAGGTTTTCGCTTAGGCATAAATAGCCTACTAGAAAAATAATAAAAAAAAAGCTTTAGAATAGTTTATAGACTAGTCTAATTTAGAAAGTAGTCCGATCGTATTTTCTATCTAAATTTTAATGGATCAAACGTTAACTTAAATTATAGTAGTAGGACTGAACGTGGCACTATGGAAGAGTATCCCATATTGTCACTACTCATAACCATAATATTTGAACGAAGCTTGATCTAATAGAAGTCAAATCTCTCAAAATATGAAGAGATATTATAAAAAATGCTTCCTAAATATTCTTAAGAAACTCAGAAAACAATTATCATCTTACCTGTGGTCTTGGCAGATCCGATGATTTCAGATGGCGCAAAAATTTTTGTATTTGATGAAAACACATTCTCTATTTTAAACAATCATGCTTTCCACCGAAGAAACTGAAACTGAGGCCAAAGTATGTTGCCACTTAACATAAAAATTCTGCATTATTAGTTTCATAACCGCCTCCTCTATGAGAAACCATGCCATTCCATATAGGCTAACCTTCCTATTTCATAATATTCCTAGTTACTCTATATATTTATTACATATTACATTTATAGAATATATTATTGATCTTAGATTTTTCACTACATTAAATTTTTTTAAATAGAATTTTAACAGTCTAATTTTGAGCTAATGAAACATATGTTTAGATTTAGGCTATAAATTAATATAAAGTTAACATAAGAAATTAGCCTTTAGTCCATTTTAAATTTTACATTCTATAATTTGAAACGAAAAATTAATCATTTAAATTTTAAAAAATCTAAACAGTATATTTAAAAATTCATAATTATCTAGAATTTATGTATTATAATTAAAATAAATTAAAACTTAATTATTATATATATAGTATCTGCAATATTTTTTTCAATTTTAATTAAAAGAAACATTTATCAAAATATAAAAAATTCACCTTATTAATATTGCAATTTCGTGAAAACATAATAGTTTCCAATAGTCATCAAAAAAGACTAATCTCAACATTAAGAACGTCTTCCTTTACTCTAATGGAATTCCTTCCAGAACGTCTTCCTAATATAATTTTTATTTTATTTTTTTTTTACTTTTCTTTTTCTAAACTTTTTTACAAATTCTCGAAAATCGTACTAAAATATTATCGATAAATTCCTTTAAAAATTTCTTTTCAGACATTTTTATTTCTCTTTAAATAATCAGAGTAGTTTATATAAAAAGAAAGAAAAAAATATATTAAAACGCAGAAAACTAATTTAAAAATTTTATTTTTGAGTTGAAAAGGTTAATTAAATTTCTAAGTAATACAGGAATTTAAATACGTTTTGGACGATGATAATTCTCAATGTGGATATTAAATATTCAATTTTTGTGAAATAAATAATTAAAAATAATTAAATTTTATCTATTAATAAATAATTATGTAATAACTAACTGTAAAATTAATCACATTAATTAAAAATAGATCTAATTAATTAAATTCATGTTTCCTTTTTCAAATTGTGATAAGTACCCATTTTTATTTTATTTCTTTACTATTGTAAAATTTCACTTTTTTTATTTATATTTAATTAAACTTTGCAAAAATGATTACGGATATTTGCAATATAAAAAGTATTAAAATTATTGCTACACATGAAAAAATGCTAAAAAATGTTGTAACTTATAGAAGTTTTATGGCATCTTCGTGACTTTTTTTACGGAATTTAAACTTTGCTACTTATATATATTAAGTAGGAAATGTATATATTGTTATATATATATATATTTCTTTATTTCTTTCAAGAAGTATTACAACCCTTTTTACTTTTTGAACCTATTTAGCTCATAGTAAATAGTTGGAAAATGTCTAAAAACGTAACTATTACCCCGAAGGTTGGATTGTGACTGAATGTTGCAACACAGGAAATAGATGTTTACACTACTTCTGTCGACCCTTGCATTTACTTCCTGAACAGAAATGACAATAAAGAGAGGCGTGAATGTCATTTCGTTTCGACAGCCTCGAGGCTTTTTGGTGTTCCACCCAGAGAAAGAAAACGAGAGAAATACCAGTAAGGAGGTAATCATAGTTAAGTGAAGGCTGGTTGCTTTTTCTCCAGCATGACACAGTACAGCTTATTGAATGGGATGGTGGTGAAGATTGTGCCTTCTTCTGATAGATGTGTCAACACTGAGCCTATTATTAAATACTTCATCTTTTCCCCCTTTTGTTAAAGGAATAGAACAAGTGCGAAGTATTTTCTTCTGTAACTCAGCTTTCATTTCTACAGAAATGACAGAAAATGTTTTTTCCTTTCTATTTTTGTATTTGTACGTTTTCACTTTGACCTTTTAGATAATTCTTTCAGACACTTTAGGAAACTTTTGATTTATATATATATATATATATAATAGCTCGATAGAAACCAATATCATTTTAGAGTATTACATAGCCAAGCAAATTTTGAAAAATAAAAAAAAGTAAGTACATAAAAATCTCAATGTTTTAAACTAAGGAAGTTTACAATTTTATGTTGGGCTGCATTCATTATATGCTAGGCTGCATGTGGCCAACAAGTTGGACAGCCCTACTCCACACTGATGACAGTGCTTTGAGAAAAATGTGTAAGTAATCTAACATAAATACAAAAAAATAAGCAAAAGAAAAACATACATGATTGCAGATAATCAAGAGAGAATGAAAAATAGAAAAACTATATCTGTCTTAATTGTTCAGGCGACTTAACCTATATGCTAAGCTTTTTTATATCAGTTTGATCCTGCAATTTTCTCTTCATTTCACTAGACTGATTTTCTAAAAAATGAATGAAAACCAATGTCCCAGTTTTGTCTCACTGGTCTCTCTAGTATATTAGAATAATTTTCTTTTATGTATTCTTTCTTTTACTCATCTGTCTGAATGTAAACATTTTCTCATGCATCTATCTTTACATGGTTCATCTCTGATTTATATGCTTTCACAATTTCTCTGCCAATGCATTTCAAGTCATTGGCCAATGATTCTATTCCTTTCTTTATGTCTGTTCTTATTTTTCCACTAATTTTTAGTAAAGATTTTATAACATCTGTTATATTTCCTATCTTCGAGCACTAACCAAATAGCCTGTTATGAAATGTTTTCTATGGACTCAGAACCATTCATTGAATATGAGCTTGCCTTTTTAGTAACTTTTCAATTCTTCTATTATTATACACCAATGATATTTTCAGATAATACAAAGAGAAAAATTAGGTACTATTAGGATAACAACAATTAAGTTCAATTGAACATAATACAAATAATATGATTAGCTATAACAATAAAACTGATATATTTAGCATTTATTTATTGGAATTAATATTCATATTTTCAATAATTTTGATTATTCACATTTGAGAAAACTCAAAAATCCAGGATCTCATTAAATGGGAACTTGCAAACTGAGAACCAGGGTTGCAGAGTCAGAGTTGGAGTCAGGGAGTAGGAGGTTTTTGGATGGAGTTGAAGTCAGAATTTTAAACTGCCCAAAGTCGAGAATCAGAGTCGGACTTTCCAATTTTTAGGGAGTCGGAGTTGGATCACTTGCCATCCGATTCTGCAACCCCGGGTTGTAGAGTTGGAGGTTTTTGGGTGGCATCGAAGTCGGATTTTTAAACTGCCTGGAGTCAGAGTCAGACTTTACAAATTTTAGGGAGTTGGAGTCAGATTTTTTTAAAAAGGTAGAGTCAGAGTCAGATCATTTGCCATCCGACTCTGCAATCCAGCTGAGAACTACTTGTAATGTATTTATTGAAAGAATGAATTTTTAATAATTCAAGTAAAATTAAAATGAAATACAAAAATTATAAAAGATAATATAAAGCAGCAGTTCCCAACTTTATTTTAATGCAGAACCCTTCTAAACATGTTACATATTTTTGAAACCCTTATTAATTTATAAATATATTAAATAATAAATACAATGTATATTGTATAATGCTTTATTTGTAAAACAAAAATCTGAAACTACAAACAAACTTTGATGGCCACTGAAATTTACCAGCTTCATAGCAAATGGGGCTCTAGGATTGGATAGACATCACTGCTATCTACCGTTCAAAAAGAAACTACAGCAGCCGAGCAACAGCGGGTATATATGAGGTGAGTTCGGTTACTTATTCAGAGAAACACTTTTTACACCAAACGCATTCAAAGCATTCAGATATTAGACTTTAGATTTTAAATTATGTGTGTGGAAATATTTCTTTGTATAAAATTAGTGAATTTCCACATGGAATCTCAAAATTTTTTGGCTGAACCCTAAGGTTCCACAGAACACCAGTTGGGAACCACAGATATAAAGTATATATTTTATTGAAATAATAATAATAATGATAAAAGTATTTAGTTCTATGTTTTATATAAATATTTTTAACTTGTACAAAGAACTAGTTTTCATAGGAATATTGAAAAAGATATTAGATATTCAATATTTTTAATGCTTAATACTCGTTCCTTAAAATTAGTTTTTATTAATTGACTTTATTACATTACCTATCTCCAGCAGCTAAAAGTAATATAAAACGTGATGGAATATGATCTGGTGGGAAAATTGTGGCTGCATAATGTAATGCCATTTGACGAACTTGAGGTTCAGGATTTTCAATACTAGTTGAAATAAGGCTTTCCATTAAGCATTGCGTATTCTGATCCATTGAACAAAATGCTTTTGCAAGAAGAGATAATGATTCCTGAATTGAAATTCTTACATCTTTTACTTCCTACAGAAAATTCAATTATTAAATTACTTTCAAAAATCTGTTTTCATTAATTTTAAAATACCAATTAATTAAATACTGTTCTATTATTATAAAATTTAATTCATAAAATTATCTGATAGTTTAAAGAATAATGCACTACATTAAATAAATTACCCTTAAATGTTCATTAGCATTAAAGAAATTTAAGAATTTTCTCATAATAATTTAAATAATTTATATTAATACTTTGATAAATCTTATGTATTCATTTTTATAATTTTCTGACTAATATCTATTGACATTTTCTAACATTTTATAAAAACCTATCTGCTTATTTCTAATATTAAAGATAAAATTATGCTGTTTTTGTTAAAAATAAAAGATTTTGAATTATATAGTGAAGTATATTAATTATGATGCTATTTTTATAAATGAGAATAAAACTAACAATTCTCCTGAGAACAATCCACAACCAGAGGCGTTAGAACTAGATCAGATGCCTTCAACCCAGGCATCATTGGCAACAAATGCAAATGCTAATCAAAAATTATATCCAAACTTACGTATTGCAGAGGAGACCCCATTGTGGATTTAGTGGGCGATCCTCTAAGATACACCTATATCATAGGGATAAACAAAACTATATTCAAATCTGCATATTGCAAGGGAGACCCATTGAAGATTTAGCGGCGTCCTCTTTGTATATAGGGTGCCCACATTTCTGTGGACCAGGCATTTTTCTCAAAAACTATCGGATATACATGAAAACTGTAAAACGTGTCCTGTTACATTTTCCTTCCAAATTACAATCTGTTCTTAATATTTTTTTCTGTGCATCCTCTCACATAGCGCATGATTCAACTTCGTTTTCTCAAATGGAAGTGTATTAAAGTTCTAACACAGTAAGCACTACTAGCAGTGTGAAGAAAAAAAGGTTCTCATTAGAAAATTGTAAGAGATATGTTATTGTTTTTTTTCCTTAGAGAAAAAAAAAGAAAAAAAACAACAACATATCTGTTACAGTTTTCTAATAAAAACCTTTTTTCCTTCACACTGCTAGTAGTGCTTACTATGTTAGAACTTTATTTAAATTGATCATAAGCAGTTTTGTATTTTAGAAGAATTTTGGAAGTGTATTATTTTTTTAACGAAATCTGATTCCTCCATTTTTTGTGCAATTTTCATGGTAAAATTATTTTCCTATGACCAATATTTTTGGAATTATTTAGGAATAAAGGAACCATTCAGAAAGGCATAATTTCTTGTCCACATTTTTGTGGACCAGACATTTTTCCCAAAAACTATCGGATATACATGAAAACTGTAAAACACGTGTCTTGTTACATTTTCCTTCCAAATTACAATTTGTCATTAATATTATTTTTGTGCATCCTCTTGCACAGCGCATGCTTCAACTTTGTTTTCTCGAATGGAAGTGTGTTATTTTTCTAACAGAATCAGATTCCTCCAATTTTTTTGTGCAATTTTCATGGTGGATTTATTTTCCTACGAACGATATTTTTGGAGATATTTTAGGAATAAAGGAACCATTCAGAAAGACATAATTTGATGTCATCGTTTCTATGGATCAAGCATTTTTCTTGATTAATGTCTACATATTTTTTCCAGTAATGTTGAAAAATTAAGATTTATAAAAAGTATAAGATTATTGGAGAATCCATTTAAAATTCTTTTTCATATTAAGAATAATACGTTATACTGAACTAAGGATTTATCTATTGGCTTTCATACTGCCAGCCACCGAACTTAGGAATAAACAAATTTAAGGACAGTGATGAATCCCTCCAGGACATACCATGTAGATGATGTCCACAAGCTGTAGACAAATATGCATTCAAGACAACTGTTGAGTCTGATAGTGGCCAAACATTGAGAGAAGCATTCAACTGCCTCAAATGGTTTTTGTACCATTCGACCACACCTTTATCAGTTTGATACACAATATAAAGTGGGACGATGAATTACTGAGTTGACTGTCTCAGAAAGCAACACAAGTAAAATGCTTGTGTTTTTCTGCTGTCTCATCAAAGAAAGGATTCATTTCTGGACAGAGTGCTGACCTGCGATGAGAAGTGGGTCCTTTACAATTATTCCATGGCACCATCTTCAAAAATCAATTAATCGTCGACGGTTGGCACCACACGAATCTCCTCCCAAACAACAAAAACTACTATTGCATCAACAGAATGTTATGCTCTGTGCTTAATGAACTGTTTGAATTATCGTCCATTGCAAACTGCTGCACCTAACCAGATAATCAATGCAAATGTGCACAATCAACAACTGGAATGCGTGCATGAAAAACTGAAAACAGTGGAGCAAGCACTTGTGAACTGAAAAGATGTCATTCTGTTAGAGAACAATGCCAAGCCACATATTGATAAGATCGCCCGTGACACTATTATCCGACTTGATTTTTGTTTTTTTAACTTTTACGACCCCTTTCCAATCAGGGAGATTACTAAGGAGGTGGGGACAGTTCCAACCACAGGCTATACCCACACCCGAGGAGAGGGCCAGATTGTGAAGGATGGGGATCACTGGGCCAGGCCCAGTACCCCAAAAAAATCTGGGACCAGACACGGAACACGAACCTGGGTCCTCCTGCGTAGCACGTTGACAGCGTTACCACTTGGCCATCTGGCCACCCTATCAGATTTGGTTGGGAAACATTAATGCACCGCCCCATATTCCCTTGACATTGTACCTTCGGATTACCATTTGTTTTATTCATTAGTCAATCTTCTACGAGGACAACGGTTCCAAATCCTCAATGAAATGACACACACACTAGATAAGTTCTTTGGTTCATATTCTGCTGAGTTCTACAAACATAGGATCCACTCAAGCATTGGAGACAGATCATTGTTGCTAATGGGAACTATTTCTGTTTTCCAAGTACCGTATTTGCCGGCGTATAAGACGCACTTTTTTTCTTTGAAAATAGGTCTGAAAAACGGGGTGCGTCTTATACGCCGATACTCAGTTTTTGATTACATTCATTTCTGGAAATTTCCTCTATTCGGAGTTATGCGATTTCTTTCTTGTTTCCTTGCGGAGTGTGGGAATATTAGTTACGTAGAGTTCAATGAATGCGCATGCGCTTTCATCGACGATCACAGCTGGGCCTAGCATTTCTCAAGTTTGTGAATGGGTCAAAGCTTCATGGGATGCTGTGAAAACAGAGACAGTGGTTAAATCATTTAAGAAATGTGGCATTAGTAATGCAATGGATGGTACAGAGGACAATTTGTTGTATGAGGACTCAGATGCTGATTTAGAAGAGGTTTCAAGTGACTCTTCATTTAACTCTGGAGATGAGTGTCTGGGTCTTGACGAAGAAGATTAAAAGGTGTTCTTTCCCAGGTAGATTGGGTATTTGCAGAAAGTATTTGCTGTTTGTATTACTTTATATTTAAAATACTGTAAATTCATTATGATGATCAGTAATAAAGTTTTATCCTTCAAAAATGTGTATAAAAAAGAGGGTGCATCTTATGCGCCGGTGCGTCTTATACGCCGGCAAATACGGTATATCTTACTTCATATTATCATGTTTCTCTTTGTAGTGTAAAAATCTGACAGAACTTTATTAGTTGCTTGATACAAAAACATTAAAACTGGCCATATCATAAATTAAATATCATAGATCAAATTATGCCTTTCTGAATGGTTCTTTATTCCTAAATATCTCCTAAAATGTCAATTGTAGGAAATAATTTCACCACAAAAATTGCATAAAAAATTAGAAGAATCCAACTCCGTTAGAAAAATAATACACTTCCATTCGAGAAAACAAAGTTGAAGCATGTGCTGCACAAGAGGATGCACAGAAAAAATATTAATGACAGATTGTAATTTGGAAGGAAAATGTAACAGGACATGTGTTTTACAGTTTTCACATATATCTGATAGTTGTCGAGAAAAATTCTGATCCACAGAAACATGGGCACCCTGTATATCAGACCTTTGGTTCAATATCGGATACTAATATAGTATAGTTAGAATTTTTGGTTGTAACTATTATATGCATTACATTAGTTTAGACATTTCCACAGATGGGTGAATAAATTCCAGTACTTCATCGACGTCATGGGAATAATGGAAGTGGCGTGAACAGTCCCGGTGAACAAAAATATATTTTTAATTATGATGAGATACTTATACGATTTTAGTTTACATTATAAACTGTAATATCAATATATGTTTCTAGAAATTTTATGCCTCATTTTAATCACATGTACACAACTGCAATCACGACCTTCACATGCGCATGTATACACGATGGAGAGATTTCTGACAGTCAAGAGAAAGAGAACCTGTCAAACAATAATTTGTAAATCCAAAATTTTATTCCACTTTTAATAGAATTTTTTTTGAAAAATGGTATATTCAAGATAATAATTCTGATTGTGCAAATAATTGTATTTTGTATTGGAAACATTATTATGATGTGATTACCCAGAATTCATAAATATATTGTAGGCTTCTAAAATGAGTATATCATTTTAGATGATAGATCATTTTGGAAAGTGGGGAGTATTGTGGAGAATTGAGCATGGGATGTCTGTACCTTATCTCGCCCCACTTCGGTTTTTCCCAGTCGCGATTAAGACAAAACAAGAGAAATGGAAGATGAAGAAAAGAATTTAGGAGGGGAGCACACACTTTTGAAATAAACATGGTGAAATGTAGTGATGCACTGTGTTGTATTTCAACCATCTCACAGACTTTCGCACCAATAATAATAAATTGTGAGCTATGTTTACATGCAGTTGTCGGATTAGGAGGAGGAAACAGATACCTGGCACATCGAAGTGTATAAGACAAAAACATCCTGTCTCTCGTGGGGAAAAAGATGAGAGAAGAGGTCAACCTATTTAAAAGGGGACATCAGCTTTGATCCAGGCTTGTTCCCCCAACAATCCACAACACTTGTTCCAAGACTACCGGATCCTCGACATTAGTTCTTCGACATCTTTGATTGTTTCTATGGCAATCCGACTTACTCTGTTGGTCATCAGAGACTCTTCCGATTATTCCCCATCTTATCTACAGACCTATCGGACTACATCAAAAGTCCTCGATTTAGCCAATGTTTCTGTCGAAGTTATTTCTTGGACACAGTCACCTGGTCCAGATAATCAGTGGATAATCATGTATAATCCACGTTTAATTTCACGTGGATTATACATCCTGATCTCTAATCTTCGACCTTCTTGGTGTGTGTAGATCAAGAAGGACTAGAGACTTACAAATTACGAACTAAAAACTGTCCCGAAATAGTGCCGAATCCATAACCGTTTGATCAATTGATGCCGATTACAACCTCGACTTCATAGGACTAATATTTATAAACAGGTATCTCTCTTAATTGATGTTAAGCATCACTCTATATTGCAGAGGAAATCTCGAAATAAAAGAAGTTGATCTAAAACAAGATTCTTCTTTTAAACTGCTTAAAACTCTTAAATTAACCATATGACAAATTCAGCACTAATATGCAGTAGAGAAAAAAATACTTATTTCATATAACATCGCAAACGTTTTCGGCTTTACGCCATTCTCAAGCGACATTTCAAATCATAACAGAATACAACAACAAAACATATAAGCATTACCATGGTTACAATAGAACACTTTCTCTATGTAACTTAGAACATTAGAATAATTTTCACCATTACATTAGATCATCATTATACTATAAATTTAAAACATTCTTTAAATTACAATATTCTAATATGTTAGTCTACAATATCTTAAGTAACCTTATCTTTTATCTTCCATACTATGGATCACAAATTAATATAACACATATTCTTATGGGTATATTATAATTTTAGTTGTCTGATAATATATTAATTAATATAAAATTTTAAATTAATAATACATAATCATTCTATCTTTACTCTTTATATATTATTAATTTACATCAATTTAATCTGGCTTTAGATTCTTTCAGAATTTATATGCTACAAGAAGAAAATTGCAATATTAATCTCAGATAAATATAAAAAAAAATTCTTTTATAATTTTCATGAATTTCGCTTAAGACAAAGATTTCCAGCCACAAATGAAGATTAGTTTTCTTCTTCACCTCTTCGTTATATGTAAAATCTTAACTCTGCTTCCAATAGTGAATAATTAAACAAACAAAACAATCTATTAATCTTTCTATATGAGTGTTATATTGTTTGGAAAAAAAATTAATAAAATAATAAAGTATTCTATCGTATATATATATATACAAATCATTATAAATTAAACATTTGAAGTATATAATTATTATAAACATAATACATTATTAAATAAACTATATTTAATTTATTTCCAGTACCTTTTAATTACATAGTTATCCCAACAAGTACAAGTTAAGTATTATTTCACCTGAAAGATTCAAAGAATCGATCCATTAATGGCAGTTGGAAACAATTGCTGTTAGAGAAGTATTGTCCCCTGGAGTAAGCAATTACCAACAACATAATGTCTTATTTATAAATTCTAGATGCTCTTTTCAAACCAATTATTTTAAGTAAATAATCTACTATTTTGTACTGGATACAGGTTTGTATAAATCTGAAATTTTTAGAAGAAAAAAAAATGAATGCTTAGGATCGGCTAGCAAATATTAAAATTTTCAAGATAGTTAATTTAATTTAGTAAAATCAATATTAGCTTCCTGATATTTAATATTAGATAGGTTTATTAGGAACCTTAACGGTTTCATTTAATATCTTTCTAACGTTTAAATATATATATATTTTTTAATATTTACTATATAAATTTCTTTTTTTTTAAAAGAAAGACTGGATTTTTTTTATTATAAACTTTGTTTTGGATTTTTAAATAAAAATTTTGGTTGTTTTTTTATATTCGTAAGTCTAGGAAATTGTTTATGGGATAGGAAAAGTGACTCGAACTCGAGCAGATTGGTTGCAAAGTTATTTGTTTTACTATTAAATGGAATTCCTTTCTTTCTTGTATAACAATATCCACTTTCAGTAAGAAAATTGAAACATGCACTGTAAAGAATTTTTGTTTCTTTTAAATGCGATAGAAAATTGAAAATTTACGATTACCAAGAAGATATCTAAAAAAAATTTTTTTTGTCGTATTTTTATCCATCTTTTCAATATTTACAATTATTAAATTCGTACATATCTTTCGAAATAAATCATCTCGGAACATTATTATTATTATTATTATTATTATTATTTTCTTTTTTTCCCCTTGAATGGTTTTATTATTTCGGTTTATTTTCTTCAAAATTTCCGATTATATCAAATTCTTTTATCTAATATGAAGTGCAAAAACCAAAAAATAAAAAATAAAAAATAATAATTATTATAACGATAACGATGCATATAAAAAAATTAATTTCGTATCATATAGAATTTTCTAAAAATTAAAATTATTAAAAAAAAATTTAGAAAAATTAATTTTAATTATCGTGTACTATAAAAATTTTTCAGTTAATTACATAAATAATTTTTTTTTCTTTCTATCTTACAAAAACGTATATGAAATTGGTATTTAAAGTAAAGTAAACAAATTTAATTATTTTTTTTTTTTTTTTAAATTGCACTAGAGTAATGTTAATTGTTGTAATTTCATCGTATTATGATTCCAGTTAGTTAAATAAACCACATTAAAACAAAACTTTTAGGTTATTAAGAAAAATATTTCGTTTTAAATAACTCTAATGTAAACATTAAAGTTAAAAATTTTAAATCCCTGAATATATAATTTTGAGAATATATATATATACACACAAAGTTTATATTTCTTCAACATATAATAGATATCAAGTTTTATTTTATAATTTTAAACAATTAAAACTTTTAGTAAAAACTACATGCAAAAATTTTTGGAGAAAATAAAAATAAAGACATATTTCCGCATTTAAAACGACAATAGTTATTTTAACTAATGTAAAGTTAAAACATTGAAACTAAGATTGATATACAATCAATAAGCATAATAATTAAAAAAAATAAAGGTTTGCTATGATAATTCTATATTGCTAATGATATTAAACTATTTTTTGAGATAATTTCTCCATACTCGTGATAATAACATAATTTTAATTATAAATATAAAAATTTATTTACATTTTTCACATCATCATGAAACTATTAATAAGCAAATAACTCGACCGTTCAACAGCTATTTTGAAAATATCAACACAAATTCTGTTTTGATTTATAAGTACGAAAAGATTTGAATGAAATTCGATTTATAGCATAACAGAATACAATACCATATATATATAATTTATATTTATAAAATAAATTTGTATTTAAATATAGAAAAAATATTCGCGATAATCCAACTAGCTCGGCAGTCAACATTCAATAAATTTATGAACCAAAAAAAGAAAATTTTCGTCAAATAAGTCACTAATTGTTTACATAAATTGCATTCGATGAAATTCAGTTCTAAAGCATTGAAATAGAAATATAAAAAAAGCACGTAAAGGACAATTTCTTTTTTTATTTTTCAGTGGTTGTTAAATTTTCGAAGTCCCATCACGTCGTCTCTTTCAAAATTGATAGAGTGAATGCTTTGTACCTTTCATGTAGTATTCTTTGTCATGCAAATTACTTTATTTCACCATCCGATATTAGATCTATTCTTATCTTTAATGAAAATACATGCGAAAAAGCTATTTTATAAAAGCATACTCGTTTGAATGCAGAAACACGCAATTATCTTTCATATAAAATTTTGATGAGTCTTTAAAATATATATATTTTAAAACTATAAAGATTAAATATATATATATAATAAATAATTTTTTTTAAAAATTGTTTTAGATAAGAAAGAGAAACTGTCCAAATAAATCAGTAAAATGTTTGATATAAGTTATTGATAATATATAGAAATATATATATATATATACAGCCTAAGTAGATTTACGAAACGTTTTGTTTTCTTGTCAAAAATGTTTAGAGAAAATTGTTAAATTTTGAAAAACGAAAAGTCTAAGATATCAAAACTGAAATTGTAAAAAAAAAAAAAA
>AYEL01082571.1:0-13350 GCA_000484575.1 Olivierus martensii
CGGGTTTAAGCTGGCCTTGTCCACATTTACTTCAGGCAATGGCGGACAGTTACTGATGAGCAGTGAGTAGGCGCCCTCGGATAAAAACGAAGTGCTTTAAGAGAGCTACTTGGAGGGTAAATGTAATTCTAATTACATATGTAGTGGGCTATATCTCGAAACCGCGATAATTCGAATTTGGATCGCAATAATTGGAATTTTGGTATCAAATTATAAACCGCGATAATTCGAAAATCGCGATAATCGAGGTATTCCTGTATATAAAATACTGTTATATGTCTCACATATATAATACCGTAAATATATATTTTATTTTATTAAATTATTGTCATCATATGAACATAAAAAATATATATATTTTTTATGTATATGCACACAAAACAATTATTTTCAATTAAAACAAATAATTTAAAATTTATTTTACATGAATTTAGTGGAAAAATATTCCAAAATTAATAACAAATTATTTTTTATAGACAGTGCCTTTCCTTACAATTAATTTGTTTTGGATATATATGAATTATTCCATTTTTTTTCACACTGTTACAACTATCAATAACCGTTCCACAATATAAATTAACATTTCTTTAAAATCCAAAAATTTATTTATATTTAAAAATTTTTCACATTTGGTCTTTCTTTACAATTAATTTGTTTTGGATATATATGAATTATTCCATTTTTTTTTCACACTGTTACAACTATCAATGACCGTTCCACAATATAAATTAACATTACTTTAAAATCCAAAAATTTATTTATTTTTAAAAATTTTTCACATTTAATTCTTTAAAAATACATGAATTGCACGGCTATCACAGAAAATGCATTTCGGCTTAACTGCTCTCTTCAGTTCCAATTTAGCCATACTGAAATATATTTTTTTTACTTATTAATATTTACATCATAAAACTAACGTTAAAATTAAAAAACTTTTACATACCAATTTAATTAAAGCAAATATTTACAAAAATTTTCTAAACAACAGTCGGTCTTCCAAATTGATAACTTTTTAAACTTCATTTCTACAATGATCTCAACAAATTATATAATAATTACTTTTACGGAATTATAATCAATTACTTTTATTAAATTATTAATTCTTTTATTTACCTTATTAGTAATTTAAAAACTCTATTAATGCAAGAATTTCTTCAACATTACATATTATTTTTAGTAAATATGGCTCATTTTCCTTCAGGAAACACCTAAGTAATGTACTATCAATGTAAATTCACGAATTAATAACTTTAAAAAACCAAATAAACAGACATACCTCCAAATTTCTTTTAAATTCAACATTTTTAAGCCAAATATATTTAACATTTTTTTAAAAGTCTTTTTAACATAACCAAAAATTCTTGTCAGTATTCCAATAAAGTTTAACTAATTCTTTATTCTTTATTTTTTCTTTTAATTCTATCTGTATTAATAATTATCAATTTATAAATTATTACACTTATTAAAAAAAAAGCAGAATTAGAAAATAAAAATTTAATAGTTAACAATAAAAATGGATTAGGAATACCAAATATTTGGTGGGATGTTATTTTCTCCTAGAGAGCAGTATAATAAAATTGATAAATAAGATGTAAATTAAGCAAACTATTCTAGAAAGTAGGTGATCCCTAATTAGTTAGTGTTAAAAAATTTGGCATGTATTTGGAAATAGGAAGTATAACTAAGATAAAAATTTAGATTTTTAATAAGTGTAATAATTTATAAATTGATAATTATTAATACAGATAGAGTTAAAAGAAAAAATAAAGAATTAGTTAAACTTTATTGGAATACTGACAAGAATTTTTGGTTATGTTAAAAAGACTTTAAAAAAATGTTAAATATATTTGGCTTAAAATGTTAGATTTGAAAGAAATTTGGAGGTATGTCTGTTTGTTTGGTTTATTTGGTTTTTTAAAATTATTAATTCGTGAATTTACATTGAAAAATGATAGTACATTACTTAGGTGTCTCCTGAATGAAAGTGAGACATATTTACTAAAAATAATATGTAATGTTGAAGAAATTCTTGCATTAATAGAGTTTTTTTTTAAATTACTAATAAGGTAAATAAAATAATTAATAATTTAATAAAAGTAATTATATATAATTTGTTGAGATCATTATAGAAATGAAGTTTAAAAAGTTATCAATTTGGAAGACCTACTGTTTAGAAAATTTGTGTAGATATTTGCTTTATTTTTGTAAAAAATTTTTTAATTTTAACGTTAGTTTTATGATGTAAATATTAATAAGTAAAGAAATATATTTGATATTTGCTTTATTTTTGTAAAAATTTTTTTAATTTTAACGTTAGTTTTATGATGTAAATATTAATAAGTAAAGAAATATATTTCAGTATGGCTAAATTGGAACTGAAGAGGGTAGTTAAGCCGAAATGCATTTTCTGTGATAGCCGTGCAATTCATGTATTTTTAAAGAATTAAATGTGAAAAATTTTTAAATATAAATAAATTTTTGGATTTTAAAGAAATGTTAAATTTAAATTGTGGAACGGTCATTGATAATTGTAATAAAACAGTGTGAAAAAATGAAATAATTCATATATGTCCAAAACAAATTAGCGGTATTCCAAAATTAATTCTTAAATTGCAACTGATATCTACCGGAATCATTAAAAATTGCATATTATATATTAAATTACAGACAATTCATTATTTTACCGATTCAATATATTGTATAGCTCAGTGATATACGTGTTTAATTAAGCTATAATGATTCTGATGTAATAATAAATTTTTGCCATCATGGTAATGATGTCAAAATATATTGTATTATTGTTGATAGTTATCATGTTTGTTTATTAAAACTTTAATTGATCCGAATGAAAAATGTAAAACAGGGGTGGGCAACCTCCGGCCCGCGGGTCACATTATTTTATTATATCTAATACCAACGCTATGTATACTTATATATCTGTATCTTCTCTTTTTTAAATAAATACTATTATTATCAATTGTTTTTGCTTTGGCCCGTGGCCCACCATAAATTTTTTTATACGGCCCCCTACAAAAAAAAAAGGTTGCCCATCCCTGATGTAAAAGAATCCTTATTTGGGTTTGATCTGTTTAAAATATATCACGCTAGATGGCAGTATAAGAATGAATTGATCATTAGTGATATTTTTTTTTTAAATATTATTAATAATTAATTCATTAATATATATTTAAATTTTTATACTGTTTAAGAGAAATTAATTATTTTTTTTTATTGCAACCATAATTTTGCTTAATAACTTTAATAATTAAAACGAATAGAATTTTTAATTTATTTATCTTTCGGATTAAAAAATGAGATTATATTTTATGATTTTTTATCATAAAAGAGTAAAATAAATTTAATAGGAAAAAAAAATATATATATATATAGTATATAGAAGGGGGCAAAAGGGGTGGCTGCCCTGGCCCTCACGATTTTAGGGGCTTCAATTTACAACTCAATATGTTAGAAAAAATATATATAATTGTATATTTTTATACTGTTCAAGTTTCAGTTATTATTTATTTGCATTTTTTTTTCTGAAAATAAAATAAAAATAAAGAAAAAATTTAATGTTTTGAGTATATTGTATATATATGCTTAAAATTATAGGTTTATTCAAAATATAATACAGTAATACCTCGGAGTTACATAACAGGTGAGACTGGGAAGCATAACGTAAGTCGGGATACCTACAGATTCCAAATCTAATTTCAGGTATATATACACTAGGTTCTTAACTGGCTCTTTATTATCAAGAAAACAACAAATTATAAAGATTTATAATATGTAGTTGTAATTAAAGATACTTAATCAACAAAGCAGCAAATGAAATATGTATCAATACATGCATACAGTGACTATCAGAGAAGGGGGCAAGAGGGGTGGCTGCCCTGGCCTTCACGATTTTAGGGGCCTCAATTTATAACTCAATATGTTAGAAAAAATATATATAATTGTATATTTTTATACTGTTCAAGTTTCAGTGTTTGTTAAAATTTGAAGTTCTCCATCCCATGTTTCCATTTTTCTTGTACACTTATCACTGTATATTTGTCAATTTTGTTCTTTTTTTAAAGTGACTCAAAAATATTAGTTGCCCTGTGCTTCGTATTTTCTTTGAAAGTCCCTGAATACATTTATATGCACTACGTAATTGTGAAACAAAAATGGGCGAGGAGGCAGGATGAGAAGTTACATATCTCCGAATTTACTTAAGTCGGGATATTACTGTATACCATTGCCATCATTATTACTCTATAGCAATGGTTCTCAACCACTGTGCCGTGGCACACTAGTGTGCCGCCAAGTTCTTTTTTTAAAGTGACTCAAAAATATTAGTTGCCCTGTGCCTCGTATTTTCTTTGAAAGTCCCTGAATACATTTATATGCACTGCGTAATTGTGAAACAAAAATGGGCGAGGAGGCAGGATGAGAAGTTACATATCTCCGAATTTACTTAAGTCGGGATATTACTGTATACCATTGCCATCATTATTACTCTATAGCAATGGTTCTCAACCACTGTGCCGTGGCACACTAGTGTGCCGCCAAACCTTTGAAGGTGTGCCGCGAAAAATTAAGAACGAATTGTATTTATGTAATTTTGTATGAATCATATATATTAATGGTGAAACGTGGTTGGCTGGATATCCCTTTTGCAGTCGAATCACTATACCAATTCCTATAAATAGAGTATCGTTAGAAAAATCTAACCCTCAAATTTCTGCGACAGCCAAAATATTTTGTCGTTATTTAAAACTTAAAAATTAAGAAGATAAAATTAAAGTTTGTTTGAAAAGACAAAATCCGTAGGTGGCTCTAAACTTTATTAAATTATAGCGCCACCTGCAATTTTGTTTTTTAGAGGTGCCATTTAATGATTCCGTGTACGATTATGTCTGTAATCTGAATATAATAAATAAGAATAAATACAATATCAGTTAATAAAAGTTCGTTGTTAAATTTAAATTATTATTTAAAATACTTAGTGTGCCGCCAAATTTTTAAATATTAAAATGTGTTCCTCAACAGAAAAGATGTGCCACCAAATTTTAAAATATTAAAATGTGTTCCTCAACAGAAAAAGTGCTGCCAAATTTTAAAATATTAAAATGTGTTCCTCAACAGAAAAAAGGGTAAAAACCACTGCTCTATAGACTTAATATTCAATTAAAATTTATCTGTATTAAGTCAAACTGCCAAAATTTTGAATGATAAACAAGCCGTTCAGGGAAGAATTAATCACTTATTTATTAATACAGTAATACCCCGACTTACGTAAATTCGGAGATACGTAACTTCTCATCATGCCCTTTCGCCCACTTGTTTGTTTCATAATTACATAGTGCATACATATGTATGCGCATATTTCATTTGCTGATTTGTTGATTAAGAGTCTTTAATCACAACCACATATTATAAACTTTTATAATTTGTTTTCTTGGTAATAAAGAGCCAGTTAAGATCTAATTTCAAATACATATGTATCTGAAATTAGATTTGGGAATCTGTAGATACCCCAACTTACGTTATGCTTCCCGATCTCACCTATTACGTAACTCCGGGATATTACTGTATATCTATAGGAATGATGAGATGAGCAATTTAATAAAATATATATATATATAAGATCGGAGCGCCACCTGCGGGTTTTGTCTTTTTAGAGGTGCCATTTAATGATTCCGTGTACGATTATGTCTGTAATCTGAATATAATAAATATTTTATTAAAGTTACCTTCAATGATATGATTTTTCTACTGAATTTCATAAAGAGAATAAAATAATTCCAAAGTTATTAGGAAGAATGTCAAAAGTTTAAATATCCGTCATTTTTAAATAGTTTTTTTATTAAACTTCATAAAAATCTATTTGTCAATTCAAAAGATTTTAATAATAATCAGAAATTTGAATTAATGACATTAAATGATTGAAACTATAAGATTAAAAGACGAAATCTCGAGTTCACCTTTAATGATAGTATATATCTATCGAATTTTCATAAAAATTTATTAATTCAATTCTATATTTATTAGTCTGATATCTACAAAAAGACACAGACATTCGCAAAAAGTATGATGATCTTATAAGCTCTAATTCGAAAGATAGATTAAAATATTCAGAAAATTTCTTTTCTTACTTAATGTATTTTTATCTTCTTTTACTTAATAAAAAAATCAATTTTAAGTAATTTAATTTTTCTAATTTTGAAAAATTTATAAAATTTATAAAGCCAATTTATAAAATTTCAATAACAGCGAAAGATATTTTGCAAAAAGTATTTTATGAAACAAAATATCTTTCGCTGTTATTGAAATTTTATAAATTGGCTTTATAAATTTATTATGATGTTTTTTTATTTATTTTATGCTTTTTTCCCCTTCTTTTATAACTATATGTTCCAGCATTAAGAAAAATTAACTTTAGAGGGATGCAGTCGATGAAAAACAAACAAGTCTAAAAAATCAATGTTTTGAAAATTTGTATGAAATATAAACATTTAATATAGATAGATGTGAAACGTAGAAGTGATATACAGCATCAAATGTAATGCAAAATTTCTATTTAAATCTAAGTAGTTCTAATCCTTTCTTCGTATTATTTTTATCCGACTCTTTTGTAAAATTTTGCTCTTTACTGCATAAATATCTTGTTTAAAGTTTTATATTTAGCTATAATTTTTTAAAAATTCATTAGAATTTATTTATTTTCACGTAAATAATTAATTTGGTTAGTATCACTTAAAAGTAAAGATTTATAAGACAGTTACAATCCGTAATCATTACTAAACATATGCGATAATCTATGTAATTAATTTATGTATAAACTATGTTTAAACATTCTTTAAATTATTGTATAATATTTTTTATATGCTTTACATATAAAACTTTTCTTTATAATAAGTCTATTAAATATAGTAAATATATAAATTCATAAATCAAAAATTGGATTTTATTTATTAATTTAGATATTTCAAAAAATCATAGTAATATAGTGATTTCCAAACTTTGTGTCTACGCTCCCTTTTTTTTTTTTCATAAAAATTTGGTATGTCCTCTCATTTTCATAACAATCTATTTTTATAAATACCTTCTGCTTACAATTTAATACTACAACATAAAAATTTGGTATGTCTTCTCATTTTCATAACAATCTATTTTTATAAATACCTTCTGCTTACAATTTAATACTACAAAGTAATATATCATATTTGTATAAATAAAATTTCTTATACATAAAAATATATATATATTTATTATGGTGTAATAATTTTTAATAAAATAAATAAAAAAAAACGAGAAATAGACATGTAATACATAAAACACTCATCGCATTAAATATAAATAATATTAGTGGCTTATCTCTCAAATCGGGATATCATGGAAGATATCGCTACTCGAAATTTTTTCCAATCACTAAACGAGATGGATATTTTATCTTTAAAACAATTACAGCAGAAAGTTTCTGGGTACATGGATATATGTATTTATAACCTTTTGGCTGACTTATTTTTTCGACAACAATTTGAATTTATTTTATTTTTGTTTGGCTCAAAAATGATGTCTTTGTTTAAAGTCTCTAAATCAGGGATTCCCAAAGTGCGGCCCTCAAACCCTAGGAATGCGGCCCGCGATGTCAGATTATCCATGATCTTGAATTCATAGAGATAATTTACATTTTTACAAAAAATAAATAAATTTTATCATATTTTAATACAAATTGTTCAGTTAAAAAAATACATGTATAAGTTATTTTATTTGGAAGCACCTATATATGTGAAAAAACTTACTTAATCAAGAGTATTAATAAGTCCAAATTGAGATCAAAATTACCTGATGAACATTTACAAGAGGTGTTAAAGAGACATTCAACCGACTTAGAACCAAGGCTCAATGATATTATTAAAACCAAAACAACAATTGCACAAGTCACACACTTCAGATTGATGAATTTATTATTATTTTTTTTTTTATTTGAAATTATTTAGTTACTTTTGTTTAATTATTTTTGAAATGTATTATTTTAAACAGTTTGTAATAAAAAGTAATAAATAAAGAACGAGTAAGTTATAAAATTAGTATCAATCTTTCCCTTGTGCCTAACTTTTTATGAATTTGAACGTATTAATAAAGAACGAGTATGTTATAAAATTAGTATCAATCTTTCCCTTGTGCCTAACTTTTTATGAATTTGAACGTATTTTTCCATAACACTTTTTTTGATCCATCAAATATTTTTGAATTTGTAATTTGGCTCACATAAACAAAACTTTGGAAACCCCTGCCCTAAAGAGATAGAGTAGGCAAGTAATGCATTCTTTTGTGCCACCAGATGGCGCCAAATCGGCCATTTTATATCCTGTTAGATAGGCAGTTATCATTGTGTTCATAGGCTCTGTCGTAATTTTTTAAGAACATGCCTTGTTATAGTGCTGTAAATTATTCTAATCGAACAGAAAAGGCTCATAGAAGAAAAGTTTTCCAATAGGTATAGATCTTTGTTTGCCAGGTAAGTAATTATAGGCAAGATTCTGCTTTTCACGGAATCCGAGATTTTTGCATAATATTTTTTTCTTATTACTAGTAGTAAATCAGTATACAAATCAATCGCGAAAACGGAACCGATAAGTAGCTATATGAAAAGTACTTATCACAACGAATATCTGTGCGCGACGCCATCTTGAAAGCGACAACGTCATGTGCGACAATACCTGTGCGGCGACGCCATCTTGAAATAACAATGTCTTGCGCGACACTTTCAAAGAATAAAATTACACGAATTCGTGTTATAGAAGAGAAATTTCATTACACGAATTCGTGTTTTAGGAGAGCATGTTATACGGGAGTTTACTGTTATACATCTTGAAGGGGTTTATAGAAGAGAAATTTCATTATATGAATTCGTGTTTTAGGAGAGCATGTTATACGGGAGTTTACTGTTATACATCTTGAAGGGGTCGCGCAAGAATTACATTCAAACCTCTTGGCAAGAACACTTTCAAGATGATGTAATTACACATCTTGATGTAAATATATATTATATATTAATGTATATATAATATAATAATCCATAAATTGCATAATTAACTAATGGATTTCAGCATAAAATCATAACCCACAAAATCGTAAAAACAATTCTCGATATATTTTTGGCTTTTTAAACAAGTTGTAAAACCATAGCAGGTTTTCGTCATTACGATGATAGTCACGTGACGTTTTACTTCTCATTCAATATGGCAGCGGTACATGGTTCGTTTACCAATTCTGAGGTAAATTTTTCGAAATATCTTCTAATCGGTGCCGCTTTCGTCCATGGTTCTATTATAATTTTTGACCAGTTTGATGAGATCTATCAAATGGTATCACATTTTGCAATTCCGTGAAAAGCAGAATCCAGCCCAATTGTATTTATAAATTAGAAAAGAAATATAGATATTATAGTTTATTTTCCATAAAGTTACCTGTGATTATCGATCGGCAGGAGGATGTAAAATAGTGGCTGAATACTCTATCTATCTAGGGACTTTATTTTTGTTAGTCCCCTTGCAATATACTAGCGCCTCATAGTTTGGAAAACACTGCAGTAATAATAATTACTGTGAATCTTTTGCTGGATATTAATTGGAATATTATTTGGATTGTAAATATTATCAATTTTTAATTTGCATTATAAAATCCCTTAACTATTAATTTCAATAGAAGTAATAACATAAAAATATAATGATAATTAGTAATATAAAATATGCAATAATCATATCATTGCTGTTATTTTTATTACAGCATACCATTTTCCTTCAAGTTTAGCACAAGAAAGAAAAATTAATTATATTTTCGATGCTGTTATAAAATAAATGTAATGCAAAATAAATATATTTTAATACTCATAAATCACATATTTTGGTTTAAACGTAATTAAAATTATATTAAAATAGGTTTGGATTTATAAAACTATTTTTTTTTTTTAATGCGATATTATTTGTTCTTCGTTTGGATCTGTATTTTCTTGTTCAACGACCATGGAATACTTGAAATAAGTCTCCTGGTGTGTACAAAACCATTAAAAAAGTTGGTGATCCAACAAGTCCATTAGTGAGAGTTTTCTAGAGAAAATAACTGGAGTCTTAAAAATATATCAACAGAGATGAACTGTTTCGTACTTTTCTATTGCAAATAAAATTGTTTTTGTTCTAAAGGAATCTTAGGTATGGATAAATAAAACAGAATTGAAAGAAAATAGAAAATATTTTCGATAATTAGTTTTTGGAGACTTATCTGTAACTACAATACGTAAAATAATGCAATTTGTATATTTTATGTTGTGTAAAACTTAAAACCTTTATAAAGAATCGTGTAAAATTCTTCTTACAATTATAAATAAACAATGAAATAATTATTTAATTATGTTGATTAAAATTGTAAAGGAAAATCTTCTAATATGATTAAATGATATTTTACATAAATTTTAAATTGTTCTGATTAGTTATGGAGAAGTTTCGATCATTTGAAGAAAATTTAATTATTTTCAGTTTTATTTCCAATTACAGAATGTCAAATTCAGTTTATAAGTTAGACGAATTAAAGAATTTCTCTTGTATTCATCAGAGAAAGTAACTTGGCAAAAATAATTAATGGACATAAAATAATAAATCTTTGTTGAATATGATTGAATATTCATTGCTAGAATAAAGGAATGCAGCGAAAGAATCACTAATATAATTATTTCATTAGCACATGTCATCTCTTTTCTCGTTTTGTTTCTCGCTTTATATATATTTAACGAATAAGTAAGATAGAATATTATTTTCGGTATAATAATATATTTCTGTGAAATTTACTGGCATTATAAATGAATTTATTAATGAATTTTTACTTTTTATCTTTTATAAACTTTAAATTATAATATAGAAAAATATAAGTAAAATACTCATTATATTACTCTCAGTCATCAGTGATCAGTGAAATACTCTCAATAAGATTATGCTCTCCAATATAACCAGTGAAATGCTCTCAATAAGATTATGCTCTCCAATATAACCAGTGAAATGCTCTCGATAAGATTATGCTCTCCAATATAATCAGTTAAATAAGATTATGCTCTTCAGCTCTCAATAAGATAGATAAGATTATGCTCTTCAATATAATAGTGAAATGCTCTCGATAAGATTATGCTCTCCAATATAATCAGTGAAATACTTTCAATAAAATTATGCTTTCCAATAAAATCAAGTCGTGAACATGAATCTATGTGCTTTTTATGCATAATATCTATAAACGTGTTTCAATTTTTTTATCTTTATTTTATGCTATACAAGTATTAATATCATGTAAAATTAGAAACTTTACGTGACCACAATGTTTTAAAATTCTGATAATATGTTAAAATAGGACTATTTTGACTTTTATTCATTTAAAAACGTTCATATAATTGAATCAATGAAATTTACATATTTAAAATGACGATAATAGTAACGAAAAATAGGGATTTTAATGTTTATTACTATTTTATTTGGATGTAAAAAGGAATAAATTATCTTGATCTTTAATAAATTAGTAATAAATTCATAAATAGAAAATAATCAGATCATTTTCTTTAAGTTAACTTGGTTTAATGTTAATGTATAAAAGATTTACTTGTTTTATATGTATTCTTTTACGACTTATAAAAGATATAAATAGTTCTTCATTTGACAGAAGTTGTTTAAACCTCAAAAAAGATTTCATCGATTATCCGTTGTAACAGGTGATATTCAATACTTTATTGTGATTCTTAAGACAGAAAATGTTCATCTGTTGTTACAGAATTAATAGTAATATATTTAGTATAAGACAATTATTGATCTATTAAATCTCTTTAACTTTAATCATGTAAGGAATGCGCTTTGTAAATTTATTTTTAGTAGAAATGGTGTAATATATATTGGACTTATTCAATATTGTTTGACGCTGATTACTTAATCGATAAATTATATTTTTCCTAAAAGTGGAAATAAGTAAAAGAAAATTTTAAAAGTTATTTCTACGTATTTAAAAAAAAAAAATTATGAAAATGTTAAAATTTATTATTTTTATGATTGTTTATAGCACAAAAATAATAAAAAAATAAATTTCGGTTTTTGATACCAGATGGCAGTGAGTTAGAAGAATTGCAAAATACTGTATTAGATGGATTGTTTTCTAAAATAATTTTTAATGCTTTATAAACTTATTTAAATTAATTTTTATGTTTTGGTTTGTGTTTAGTGCAATCTCATTGAACTTTTATTATAATTCATAATTATTTTTAATATTCTTTTGTATTTAATTTTTAAGAATACTTTTTTAATGTATAAATAAAAAAACTACACAAGAGCCCTTTAGCAGTAAAAAAAAAATCTTTTGACTGCTAAAGGGCTCTTGTGTAGTTTTGCGTGTAATTTGTATTTGGTGCAGTCTGATTGAACGTTTAATATAAATAAAAAAAGTGTTCAATAAAAGATATTTAAGAGAGCTTCACAAAAATTAAAATTTTTCATGATTCAAATGGAAAAAATCAAAAATTCAATTTCAAAAATCCAAAAATGAAAAAATACAGTGGTTTCTGCTTAATTGGGACATGTCAGGCCAAGCCATTTTGTCCCAATTAAACGAAGTAATAAATTCTAAAATAAAATATGTAATTCATAGGTAAATAATAGGTAAAAAAATAATAATTAGGTACCTATTTTAATGATTTATTAAAATAGGTACCTAATTATTAGTTTTTTTACCGATCTCCGTCTTTAATTCTAGGCCGCTGATATTCACGTCCCGCCCACTAACTATAGAAATCCATTGATATAATGCTTCTTTGACTTCTGAACATCACACTTTCTTTTCGATGTTCCTGGAATTTCTTTCTGTAATGCCCACTCCTTACGCAGTTGATTTTCTTTTTGTAGGAGACACACTATGGTAGATTTTGGTTTATTTCAGTGAGTCTATGATAGCTTGTATTAAATGGCTGGCTTTTAATTTTATTCAGCCAAGCAATTTTACTTGAGTGTAAAATCCTTTATTGACATCTTGGCAAAGATTAGTGTATGTATGTGTAGCCATGCTTTCAAAAAATCCCTAAAATATATAAAAATTGAAAATTCCTTTTCTGCTACTGTCTCAATGAAGCGAAAAGTTGTCCCAATTAAGCGTTTAAATTTTGTATTAGTTTGGTTTTCGTTCTTTGAGATTTGTCCCAATTACGTGGCTGTCCCAATTAACCGGAGTCTCAATTAAGCGGAATCCACTGTATTTATACAATTACAGAAAATTATATATAGGAATCCCTTGATTAGTGCAGTTAATAAATCCTCGCAATACACCACATATATCAAAACC
>AYEL01082572.1:0-43701 GCA_000484575.1 Olivierus martensii
TTGTCAGATTAATAATATTTAACTTAGGACCAAAGTAACAGCGAGTTGAATTTTGGCTGTAATGACTCCGGTAATAATAGTCAGTCAGTGACTACTGTACTTGGCTTAGAGTCACTGCCGTGCCTCTTGATCAAGTTGGACACCTATATATGTTGGACATCTCTCTATGTTGAATGACTTTTCCTGGAACCAGACAAAAGCCTATATTTTACTATTTGTTCAAACCTCTATATCCTGGACACTTCTCTATCTTGTATCTTGAACAACTTTGTAATAAGATGACACTTTTTGCTTATTAGTTGAAATAATATCTTAAATTTCATTTAGATTTATAAGATTAGATTGGTTGAAAGAAAAATCATAAATTTTATTTAGGTTTTAACCAAAGGAATTTGTGAAAGAGAAACTTATAACATTGATTAGTCATGCCTCGAAGATGGTTCCTGATGACATAAATCCATGGTTTATTTATTATTGTAAATACAAACACTTGTTGATGACTTATAAATCCATGGTTTACTTATTACTGTAAATACAAACACCTGAAAAAAATCAAACCAAAACTAGCTAAATTTAACTAGCAGAATATTTAATTGCAATAAAATTAAAAATATTTGGGCTATAATTGGATAGTTTTGATTTGTTTAATTATCATTAATTTAATACCTATAAAACTATAAAAGGTTTTATAAATATATTTCATTAATCAAATAGTTTTGGAAAGTGCCATTGTAATTGCTTACTTTTCGAACATGTTCATTATTTTGGAATTTAATTACATAAACATAATTAAAATATGTTATCAATCTGAAGGAGTATGAAAAATTGGCTATTTGATAGTCCTGCTATTTCCTTTAGAAAGAAACCTGAAAAGTTTGAACGTTTGTTATTTTTTTAATAAATGAAGTTACAAATTTATTTATTCTTATATCAAACTCGACTTTACTTGCCTGATAAGTGTACTGAATTTTATATAAATTAATCAAATAGTTTAAAAGTTATTAGAGAGAAACTACTAAATTTTTAAATTGCTGAAGCTAAAGGGTTAATTTACACATCATCAATATCAATCCTATGGCTTGACCATCCTGCTAAATTTCGTAAAAGTCTATTAATTAGTTTAAAATATACTGAGTATGTCGAAAGTTTGGATGCCCACCATTTCTAAAAGATTGTAGCTGTAGGGTTGAAAGGTGCGGTGTCGAGTTCACCTTTTATGGTAGAATACGCTTACGTAATTTCATTAAAATGTACTAATTACTTCTAAAGTTATTAGTGGGAAAACACAATCAGACAATAGTATGACGTTCTTATAAGTCACACATTCCTTTCGGAAAGTAGACTAAAAAAATATCAATTTATTTCTTAATTTTATTTCGGTGAAATTCGATAAAATTTTGTAAATATTAAATAATTTCTGTAGTTATTTTCTGCTTGATTATAAAGTGTAAATTGATTAATCTTTTAAATTCGCTTTAACAAAGGTATTGTTGAAAGCCGAATATTGTGTTTCTTGATTCCATTAGTTAATGATTAACCTGCAGTACGTCGATCTACTTAGTGATTCTACAAACACTATTTTACATGCACATTTGGCTCCGTTTGACGCCATTTTATCCACTCGAGAGATTAGGAATCGTTAACAGGGTTTTTCTTTTTTGTTAACATCATTAGATACTGAAGATTCTCTCGGTAAGACAAGTATGTAAGAAGTATGTTGCAAGTTCTTATTTTTATGAAATATTCATCGTTAGAGATAATAGATATTTAAACTAATTTAAAATGATTTATTTCGGATAAATACGTCGTAATTACAAATTTCTCAGTCAACAGAACTGTAAAAAACAAATAAGAAGAGGAATGATAGATTCTTCTAGTTTCCATTAGGTGATTAGAATCCGGAAGTGATTTACTGTAAGAGAATCTCATAGAGACTTTGATGACTTTTCTTTGGGGATTTCTGCACAAAATCATCGGAAATGACATTATTCTAGTTTATTTGAAGTTAATATTAACTTGCAATGGCGACATTCTTTGGAAATTTAGAATTTAAAATGTTAAACACTGTCATTTTCTATAGCTTTGTTTTCAGTTCAAATTTACATTTCTTAATCGAAAACTTTCTTTCCGATACAAGAGGTCATAACTAGTGATATTTATCGATCAGAAAATAACTCGTAATTATTGCACAAGTCGAGTATCCATAATGTAAAATATTCATCCTTTCTAGAAATTTATGCAAATTACAAATTGAACGTTAGTTTCCGTGTCAATAACATGTAAAATGCTTGATCGAAACTAAAATTAAAACGAGTCATGTGAAGATTTGCACATTGTATAAATGCAATAAACTTACAAATAATAAAAATTACTTGTCACATTCCTGGATTATATAATCGTTGTTACTAGAAACATCAACTACTATAATTACCATTTTGATAGATTATTTATGTAAACCAAGATCTAAACAAACAAAACTTTCACATTTTCTCTCCATTTTAGAAGCGATTTAAAAATTTCAAAAATACGAAATAAAGAATTAAAAACAGTTTTGACATTTATAAAACTTAAAAATAAAAATAGAGAGAGAGATTTTTAATAATTTGTAGTTTTGCTTGCGAGCATCGCAATTTCTGATTCATTTGGAAAGCGAATTTTTTTTTCTTTTTCTTTAAAAATAAAAAGTAAAAAGCATGGTCGTATTTTAAAATTTAAATATTTTACGAGCAATTTCTCGACTAGATTCCTTAATTTTGATAACCTTATAATATTTTTTGTCATAAATAAATTAAGAATTTAACAAGACTTTTCCATATCAATATTAAAACTGTATTTAAAAAAAAATCCTAACAAATATTATTATTATAAATCAATTTTATATAAAATAATACATCACGTATAAAGTCTTTTTTAAAATATTTTTACATTTATTTCATGAAAGATAAAATTAGATCTAATTTTAATTTCTTCTCTTTGTTTCTGAGTAAAAATATTTTTCTCGCTTAAAATTCATTATTAAAATAAATTAGCATGAATTATAATGTATACATTTATAGCATTTAAACAGAACATATAAATTTTTTAATAAGTGATAAATATTGTACATTGAAATTAAAAAAAATTCCGGTAAAAATAAAACCTCACTGGATTATTTTCGAGATCCTTCTTACTGGCAATAAAATTCAGACATAAAAAATGTATTGAACTCAGCTGCAGTCAACTTAAGTGTGGAGTATTTTGAAGGGGAGCATTCAATTTCACCATTCCTCTAGTTCGTATATCAGTGGTACATATCATTGTGTTAAGCTCGATGATCACTGAAGAGTCTTCAATCAACGTTTTGTTCAAGAACTTGACGACCCAATCGACGTATATATATCGGCTTGTATCATTTAAAAATAGAAAAATAATTCGAATAATTTTTAAAAATCAATAAATTTACGATTTTCTCTATAATTCCTATTTTATTTTAAAATATTTTGATGCAAAGAAGGATATAATAAGTATATTCATAAATCTTAAAAAATAAAATAACTGTGTCTTATTATTTAATTTCCTATTATTCGATGCGCAAATTTTTTAAGAAAATTAAAATTCGGGAACATTATAGAAAACTGATAGATAAATCTAGATTTTTAGATTAAAATTGCACAAAAACTGATTATTTTTATATAAATCTCTGTTTTAAAAATTTGTTTATTTAAAGTTTTATATTAGTAAGAAAACTATTTAGATATTACAATTTTTTAATCCAAAAATTAGGTAATTATTCAGGTTAAAAATATTCAGATTATTGTGATATTCTTCTTCAGCTATTTATTTTTATGCTACAAACAACATCCAAATAAACTTTCATTGTTTGAAGCTGCTTATTTTGAAAATGATATAAGTCAAATTATGAAAAAATTAATTTATATCATCCCTTATCAATTTATACACATATTTAGCATATCGCATGTTAATGGCATATTTATATGTATGCATTTTTAACATAATGTTAATAATATATTCAAGCCTTGAGAGATGGCTTTCTTTATGATTTTTGAAGTGGCCTTTTCTATGTAAGAAAAGGCCAACTCCAAAAATAATAAAAAACAATATAAGAATAAAATCAATAAAACAAATAAAAAAAGATTTTTTCACCAACATTTTTAAAAGCACTTTTATATCTTTTCTTTTTTACATAAAACATTAAATTCTTTTCGATCTGGAATTCAGGCCTCATGGTTCCTCTCTGGACCTGAATGTAACTAATATACTTCAATTGTTTTTCTATTTGACTTTATATTACTTTCGAAATAAGTGAAAGTAATATAAAGTCAGTCTCTCTCATATAAGATTTTGAGAAAATTTAAAGTAATGAATAATGATATAATTATAATGTGGCTATTGAAAACGTGGATCCGCCTTTTGCCAAATGTGAATCATTCATTATATGATTGCATATTTATCAGAAACTACAACTTTATTATCGATGAATGTTAATTAAGATTACTTTAAATGTTATATAAAATGTATTCAAAATGATAGTTTTCTGCATTTAAAAAAGTCGGGAGATTTGATTTTTTATTTTATTATAAAGATGTCTGCTAAATTCTTTAAATCAATATTTTATGTGGAAGATCGTCAAACGGTTATTATGGGATATCTATTCACAAAATGATTTTATAATTGCAGCAAACAACAATTACAGTTACTGATCAGAGTCATTTATTAAAGAATTGACATTTCCTTTAAATAATTTTAGAATAATGATAATCGATGTTTCTAAAATCACAATTAATCGACTTTACGTTCAGGCATCAAATGAACAACATTTGATGCCTGAAAAAAGCTGTTGTTTCGACATAAATTACCTTAAAATCAAAATTTATACACATGATAAAAACAATGTGTAATATCGTCTTATATGTGCAATATATATTTTAGACTAGTAAAAAATTCATTATTTTCTTCATATTTGACCAGATATTTAAGTCTAGTCGAAAGTGAAAAAATAATGAATTCATCAAATGTAACTACTTCTTTGTCCTTATTTTTCTACGCGAAATTAGGTCATGTTATAATGAAAAATTCAAGCTTTATTTGGGAAAAAAATCGATGATAGTCATTAGTAGATTGGCAAAACATTATATTTGTTATATTAAGACTAATTCATAGGCATTTCATTTTAAAATTAACTATCTTATATTCTCAAAGGAGCTTTGTCATGTGAAAAAAGTAATTATTATACTAAATATTTAATGTTTCCAACTATAATTTTACAATATGCTAAGTTTTAAGTTTAAAACTGCAGAATCTATAACAATGTTGTATGTAAAAATTTAAAAGAGTAATTTTTGATTGATCATTACAGGACAAATCAATATACTTATTCAGTATTTAATTATTCTATATAAGTTGAAAATATTTATGATATTTGGAAATGATCTGAATTTTGAAAGAATAATCTTTGGTGGTTAAAATTTTTCCTTATCAACTGGTGCATAGATGTAATTATGACCACTATAGTGAAAGACTATAGGTTAAATTCATATGGGACTTAATTAAAACAAGTTGTATCCAAAATAGAAACTATAACTAAAACAACGGATAATACTAATTCCAAGTAAATATAGCTTCTATCATGATGTATGTATCGAATTTCTAATTTTTTAATTAAATACGAACTTGTACTTAAGGGTCTCTTTGATATTACAATTTTTAACTATTTTTCGCAGAAAAATGAGGCATTTAAGATCCTCATACTTCTGTTTGTGTATCTCTCATTAATATGTTTTGAACTAATTGACAGATTTTAATTAAATTCAGTAGAGAGGTTTCGCCATTAATGGTGATCTTAAAGTTTCATCTTTTAATTTAATAGATTCAATTATTTAAAATATCAGACATTCGAATTTATATTATCTTTATAATATCTTTTGAATCAATTGGTAATTTTTTATAAAATTTTGAAATGCTCATATCGTTGAAGATGATCTTGAAATGATATCTTTTTGAATCAATTGGTAATTTTTTTATAAAATTTTGAAATGCTCATATCGTTGAAGATGATCTTGAAATGATATCTTTTAATCCCTGTAAATTTAATCATTTAAGAATATAAGATGCTGATATTTCTCCCTAACAACTTTTGAAATAATCAATAACATAAAATAATTAATTTTTAAGAATCCTGCAATAGATAAAATCGATATCATATTTTCTAATCTGGCATCTTCAATTACTCCAAATTGGCGAACAAGTAAACATTGTTTAAGTAATTATTTTTTTAGAACTGCTTCTTTTTAAACTGTTGTCATAGATATACTCAATAAATTCAGCTTTCCAGACATTTAGAGCTGAGATTATTTTTAAAAATCCTAATTCAAATATTAAATGCATAATTATAAATAAATATCGCTTTTCATTATTATTATTCGTTTATTATGATTCATTCTACAAAGTGTAACATCATCCTACAAAATGTGACTATAGCCAATTAAACTACAAATTTTGAAATTTAAAATGCAAATCAAACTAAAAATGAAGACATACACGTAATATTTCCATAATATTTTAAATTCTGTGGATAACAATAACCATAAATATTGTATCATTCTCTGTTACAATAATGTTTCGTTATCCATTGTCATATCATTGTTACATCACTGTTTGTGTACCATCTTCCTTTTAAAACCTGTGACATAACATTAATTCCATGTCCAAACGTGAGATGCATATTTTAAAAGTTTTATATATAAATACTTTCAGAAATGCTCAATAGAAATGTGTTATTTCTCCTCTAGAAACCGTTAGAATAATATAAGAATCAAATTGAATCAAAATCGGAGTTACTCGAACGGATTTGGTAAAAAATTCAAATATGAAACAACTTGAAAAAATCAGTCTGATATAGGTCTGTATGGAAGGAAGAACAGATAAATATGATGATATTAGTTGCTTTTCGTGAATATTAAGAATATACCTAGAACAAATTTAAAATGAACGTTTTTATGAAAATTCTACATCAAAAAATAAAAATACATAAAATATGATATATCGTATATTGTATTATAATGTATTACAGCTATTCTCAATCTCTTTTCTGAGATCTATACTGAAAATTCACTTTGATCTTGTGGCTGGTTTTATTTCACATATGATATATATTTCATATATATTGCAGAATATATGATTTGTTTATGATTATTATAATAATAATAATAAGATTAAAAAAATAGTTCTTCGAGATTTCATTTAAAATTCATGTTAATATCTCATAGTCATGTTTCAGAAAATTTTATAAAATTATTTATCACACTTTCTGAAATTCGATCACAAAAACAGAATTTTTGTAGACACTTTAAAACTTAAAAAAAGAAATATTCATAAAGATAAGACTGTACTTAACATTATTCATAGAGCAACTAAAAGATAATTAGATTTTTAGCTTTAATCATATGAATGAGTCTTCTTCTTTAAGACTTGATTTAATTTTTATGTTATTTTTGCCTAACAGTAAGTGCATGTAAAGAAAGTCTTAAGATGGAGCATTGATGTTTAAATTTTTATTCATGTTAACTATTGTATCTGTTGTGTTGTGAGTATTGCATATTAAAAAGCTCTTTAAAATAAATTCAAATTTTAATATAATTTAAATTACATAAAAAACATTAATTCAAATTTACCATAAGAAATAGTTTCATAATAAGCGTATAAATAACTATAAAATTTAATTACTTTTAATAAATTTCTATATCTTACTTGTTAGACAACATAAGCATTATCGTTAATTTTTTTGTACTTTTTGTAATTTTTTCCTATTTTATTATTTCACAGATAACGTTTAGAAAATTACTTTATAATGCACAGTTTACATTATAAGCATGCATAATAAGAAATTTTTGTATTCTATTAGATTAATAATTATTACTACTTTAATTATTTGAGAAGATATTGCAAATAATATTTTTCAACATTTTGTTTTATATCCTTTTCAACATTAGAATTTATGTCGACATTCAATAAATGATATCTATCAAGATGAGCTTCCAACTTAAAGTATTGACTTTTTACGCTCAATGAACAAGAAATTTAATCCCTAAAGAGTTATTTACGAAAAAACTGTGGAGATGAAACAGATTTGAACATTATTAATATAATTCCCTTTCACACGACGATTCACACATTAATAGGTCGTTGGAGCTAAGATCTTTCACCCATTAGAAAAACTTTCTTATTATAAAACAACACCGGAACTGCGTGGTTACATTTAACTTATCAGGTTACATTGAAAAATTTTCAAATTTAATTCATTATGTAAAATACGTTAATTACAAAACTACCTTCGTTTAATTTTAAAATTACTTCTCCAGTGAGGTTAATGGAGCGTTTAACAAATTAAAATATAAAGTATATTCAAATACATCATATATATCCAATCTACATATAGACTTATAATTTATTTATTATTAACAATCATTAAAATTCCTCTTTAAGATAAATCTTTTGATTATTGAACACGATGCATCCGATATTAATATTGATATATATATATACTATCACAGGTTACTATAAAAGTTAATTTTGAATTTAAAGCTTATGATTTTGAGTAAATATTTTTTATCGAAATATTTCGAAACACAGTAACGGAAAGGGACAAAGTTTAATGATAAGAAACAAAATGAAGCTTGTATAAACGCACATTGTGATATTTTAAGGTTTGGCAAGGAAAATAACGCATAGATCACAGTTGCGAAGAATTAATATTATCCATTTTTAGATAAGCTAACAAATTCGTAAATTTATTTATTGTGAAAACTAAATATAACGAAATTATTATGAAATTTTTACGGGTATTAATTGTTTTACAGTGTTAAGATAAAATATATAACTCTATCTAGCGAGAACCATAATAATCATACAAAAATATAATAGAAGATAAAAATGGCACAGATTAAAAATTTCACTGATAAACTTGTTTGTTGGAATAGTAAAGTTTTTAGATAGAACATAAAAATATTTTCAATAATTGAAAATAATGAACTTAATCATAAGTTAAAAATGATTAATTTTTGTTTTTTTTTTTTTTAAATTGCCACAAAATCTAGAGATTCCTAAAAAATTAGATTTTATCCAACATGTGATGCATTCACTGAATGTATATTGAGCAATTAACAAATTGCTCAATATACATTCAGTGAATGAAAAGTTTGTAAAAAATATACAAAGGGCAAAATACGAAATTTTGATTAAATGTTTCTAATATTTGAGAAGTTCGAATGAATTTCCAGTTTATTAAATTAAAATCGGATAAAATTTCGAAAATTATGAACTTCTATGTATTATCAAAGAAAATTGTCTGAAAAATTCTATCAGTTAACAATGAAAGTAATATTAGTGCATCCATTTGAATTAATTTTTATGAATTTTTTTTGAAAGCGATATACGTTAATGTAGAAGAGATTGCATCTTTTTAAAAAGAAATTAGATTAATCAAAAGAATCTTGGAAGAAAATTGAAAAATTCTAGAATTTTAATGATAAGGTAAGACATGTGAAATTCAATTCTAATAACATAACTCGATACAATTCTTTGTAATTTTTAGAAAATTTTAAAAAGATCATTTTTTAAAATATTCCGTGTTTCAAAAATAAATTGATTAATTCAATTTTAAACGATTATTTATGCTTTTTTTAGATATTAATTAAAATGATCATTATTTTTTAATTTTAATATTTTACTTAAGAAATAATTTAATAGGATTACGTTATTATCTTATTAATAACAAATTTAATTATTACATTATTGTTTATTTAATGAACCGAAAAGTTAAAAAGCTCATTCATGTAGACGGATAACTAAGAACGTTGGAGAAAGTTTCGACAAAATAATATTAAATTCAAATAGATAACATAAAACGAATAAAAAAATAATATAAAAATGTAAATATATTTTACATATTTACAAAATATGAATAATGTATGTTTTTACAAAACATTACAGATGATAAATTAATTTCAATTTACTTCTGTTGTTTAGTTAAGAACACCAAAGTGAAGCAGATCAAAAAGTATGTAAACTCGTAGATAATTTTTAACTATCGTTAGAGATGAATTCAGTAAAATATCGTTTGTTTTTAAAAAAGAAAAACTATCAGTAATGTTATGTGTTTAAAGGAGAGTGTTATTTGTTATTCAAAAAATATTTATATCAGTAGCAAGTGCAAGTAAAAAAAATTATTACTGGCATTAAAAAATCAAAACTAGATAGATATTGTAATAAGATAAAGCTTCACTCTATATATAAAAAATTAAACAAACAAATTGATGTAGATTAATGTAAAAAAAAAAAAATTGCTGTACGCTGTGCATTACATATAATTCACTAGAAAAACATAAAAGTTCTGTAATCTACGATTGTAGGAATAGAAAATAGATGTGTTGAAAATATCCATAGTTTTCAGGAAGTTAAATGACGGCATTAAAATCTAAACATTCAGAAACATTATGTATTTAAATTTTGTGATTAAATCCATGTTTGAAAGATAATATACAGCATCGTATATACGAATCCTAGTTTTTATATGAAAAATTGTTTTTTGTTCTATTTTTCATGATTACTATAATCGTTGATTCAAGCATTATTACACAGTTCATATATATATATATAGTATATATAGGAAATTATTAAAAAAAAAAAAACTGAAAATAAAATCTATTGAATGGTCCAAAATGCTTAAAATTTTTTCTTTAGTTGATTAAAGTGAGACTATAGTGCTCTATTTTTATCTTCCCTATAAAATTCGTAACAAAGTCTCAGAACTGAATGTAACAACAGTGACACTATACAACAATTCCCTTTCTTTCTTATTCGAATGTTTCTACGAAAAACAGATTTCTTTTTTTGGAATCTATCCGAAGTTAACAAAAAGGTTTTCTTACGCTTTGAACATTTCGAATCTTAGTGAAAATTGAACATTTTCAACATAATGATGACTACTTAATTATTCGACTAATCCTTTTTTTTTAAAAAAAATCTTCGCTTTTTACAGTTCACCTCATGCCTAATACGAAATTCCGTTACAAAGAAACAAATTCGTACGAAACTTTTAGCTAGGTGCATTTAATGCAGTATTTTTCAACAGTAATTTTTCAACATTTAACAATAGTATTTGTATAATTTTCGTTAAATTATAATAATGTAATTTAATTTTACAGTATGTAAATATTGTACTTTATAAAATTATATATAAATTTGAAGAATATTCTGATAATCTACATATTATTCTAGGTAAATAACCTAAATATTTTCATCATTAAGTATAAAAACATTCGATGAAATTATTGATTTTTTTCAAGTTTTTCAAATATAAAATGTGATTTTTTTATATGTGAGAATATTAATTTAAGAATTTTTAGTTAAAAACGAATACTTTTTCCATTCTTTATTAATAAAATTAATTAATATAAAACCAAATTTGAATATATTCAAAAATATTAATGTATCGGGAGCTTCACAAATTAGATCGGAATTGTGTAGACTTTTCTTCTTTAACGAGTAAACATGTCCGCCGTTATTGAACTCTCAAACTTTGGATCAAGACCCATAGTTTGGAAAACACTGTTTTAATATGTATTTGTTTTGAAAAGCAGTAAATTATAGCATTCATTTAAAGGAAAAAAGCACTAAAATTACGTAACTGCATTGTGTGTAGAATTTTCGAACTATTAACACAAAAAAGGCACTAGATTTACTGCGAAAAGCAATACGTCAGCAATGCTATGCATGGAGGCAACTAAAAGTTCTAAATGGCTGGGATGGGTCTTATCAATTCCGCTTGGACACGGATATCGATACAGTTCTTGATATGTTTCTGACTATTTAGTATACCTAATTTTATAGCAGTAAGGGAAATTAGGCTGGTTGTAACATTTTTTATATTATAATTATTTTACGATATGAAATTTCAATTTCAGAAAAATAAATATGTCATTGTAAAAATATTTATTATTTTTTTCACTAGTTCAACACAAATTTTCTGAAAAATTTAAATGATAAATCTGCATATAATGTAATTTTCCTATTGATAATTTTTCAAATTATTAAATGAAAAAATTTGAATAAACAGTACGAAAATATTGTTTTCTTTTTCTCTACATAGAAATATTAAAAATCTTTAATTTTAATATTAATCACTAATTTAGTCAATATAATCGTACAGAGGCATATAGCATCAGTGTAAATAAGTGGATTAAATCAACATTATATGTTAATAATATGAATACTTCATTTCATACTATAACTCCTTAATCTTTATACAAAATTTCAACCATAGAAGGCATTCGTTTTGAAATATTATTGATTTTATTTATGGGATTAAAGATCTTCAAATTTAATTTTAATAAAATAAATCAACTATTGCGAAATTTTTAGAAACCACCACATATTTTCGAATCCATATTAATGTAAGATGAATGAATTTATATTAGATTTAAGTTAACAACAATGATATAATGAAAATAAACCACTGTAAAACAACAGAATGCAACCTACTATCTACTACACTTGACAGCATCGGAAGTCAGTATTGAATCTATGGGAGTGACTTATTACCAACTTTTGTGACCGTATTAATACGCAGTCTGTTTCGATATAAAAGGTAACAATGTCAATAAGAACGGTGTTTATTTTTATGTAACCTGGCTCCGGTTTTTCAATTTTCAATTTCGAATGAACATTCAATGCAAATTTGTTTCATTTTACAGCTAATTATGCAATCTTTCGAGAACGACTTAAAATTACAACTCTCCACCAATTTAGAATACAACTAGAATCGATTGGAATGCATAATTGTCCAACTGATCACAGTATGCATTATAGACAGGTTACTACATGTTAATATGTAGTAACCTGTTAGGATATTAACATGTTAATTTACTACATGTTAATATCCTAATTTTATTCGGAGCATATAGCTTATTTATCGAAATTGTCATTATTTTATGACAATTTACTGTAACATCGCGTATAATTTAGTGGACTTTATAATCGGCGTAGTGATATAAATGAACTTTGGCTCTCCCATAGTCTCAGTACTGGCTTCCGATGTTGTCGTCAAGTATACTCTATATATATATATTGATTATGTTCTATCATTTAACTTTAAGATAATTTTTAAATCTATCATTATTTTATCTATTTATTATTTCCTTTCATTTTACAATAATTAATTAATTATATAGACCAGCATTTTTCAAACTGTTTTGACTGCAATCCGCTGCACGAAACACGTTTTGTATTGTGACCCATATCTGATAAATCAAAAGCACAAACTTTGTGTGAATTATTATATTCATTTATTCGTTATTGATCAATGTTGCATATTTGTTATGAATGATACATATTAACACAAATGTACCGCTTTCAGAAAACTTATTTTATAAGCTGTTTTCTAGAATTTTGTGCATTTTTCTGTTCGTCGTGACCTATTTTATTTGTTCCATTTTGTTATTTGTTAGTGAGTCCGAACAAAAAACAGTTTGAAAAATGCTGATATAGATAATGTGATATTTGAAGAATATTTTCACAACAATAGACTGATTAATAATAAGTAATGAAATATATTAAAATTATAATCATTCATCTTATCACATAGCTGATATTTCTTTAAGATTGTGAGTTATCGTGATATAATTTCTTGCATCATGAAAATGTATGTAATTTTTACTTGATAGCTGTATAAGAAAATTGTTAAAGCAAATCCAACGAACATTGAAAGAATTATTAGTTGTGATCAGACGTATTATATTTGACAAAATTTCTGTTTTTTAAAAGTTCGTCCACGAAATATTTAAGTATTGCATTATCTTGCGTTATTTACTTTTTATCTTATCTCGTATGTAATTTTAAAATGTTGGAAGTTTGAAAATAAAAATTAATATACGTGTGACTTTCAGATTTTTCGCGGTTATTTATTTATCAATTCAATCTTGGCCATTATTTAACCAATTAGAATATGTCTTTTTTTTCAGTCCCAGATATCCAAAAATGTTTAATAGGCTGATTTAACAAGCATAATATGTTTTCGGAGCATAATACAGCATTATTATGTTAGTTCTCTCAAAAAATAAACAATTTTTTACCTCATTATATTTGGATATCTTGACAAATTGGTGCATTCATTAAAAATATTTTCGAATCAACTATTTATAGTGGTGTAATTATCAGGAGTATAAAGTGTGCAGCGGATACAGTCTACGAGCCAAGGAGGACCACGAAAAGCTAAGGTTTCATTAAAAGAAATTATGTTAAAAATAAATACTAAATAAATTAGTGAAGAACATGCTCATTAATACACGAAGAAAATGCTATGTACAAATTATAAATTTATACACAATTTATAAAACAAACAAATTCTATAGAAATGGCAAATTATATATTTTTAATAAAAATAAAATCTCTTTCGTTTAGAAAACAAAAAACAAAATTATTAATTCAAAAGGACATTTTTCTTGTTTTAAGTGACGCAAATATCTTAATCACATCATATAAACTTAAATTATTAGTTTATTCATTTTCTACTTCTAAAACTGCCAAACTAATCACTATGCTTGTTTTATTGAATTTCTTAATTAGTTTCTACAAACTTTGTTATTGAAAATGGTCAATTTTCAGTTGAAACTTTCGGTTGAAACGGGAAGCGTTAGAAACAAAATTAAAGCAGAGCTGATTTCTGAAAATATAGTATACAATACGGAAAATATATAAATAAGTCACTTTGCAACCTCTTTGTGCTATTTCTTTGGCAGCAACGAGACCGCCATATTTATTCCTAACAAATATGTTTTTCTCGATTATATTATTAAAAATACGCAATATTATTTATGAATGTCCATTTTTTTTGGCACCAGATGATGCCACTTTCCACTCAATAATAGCAATAAGTGGCAAGGTGAAACAACTCTCCATATTACCCCAAGAAGAAGAAGAAGAAGGTGAAACAAGTCTTTCCACAGGATGCCCACTCCTGCGGAAAAGTCAGCTGAACTGTGAAGGACGGAGATCGATGGGCCTAATTCAGACCCCAAGATAAATATTTCCAAGGGATGGGACCCTACAATCGAACCCAGGTCTTCCAGAGTAAAAAGCTGAAACATTTCCAAGCTGCCTATTCGGCCAATAAAACCAAATTTGAATATATTCAAAAATATTAATGTATCGGGAGCTTCACAAATTAGATCGGAATTGTGTAGACTTTTCTTCTTTAACGAGTAAACATGTCCGCCGTTATTGAACTCTCAAACTTTGGATCAAGACCCATAGTTTGGAAAACACTGTTTTAATATGTATTTGTTTTGAAAAGCAGTAAATTATAGCATTCATTTAAAGGAAAAAAGCACTAAAATTACGTAACTGCATTGTGTGTAGAATTTTCGAACTATTAACACAAAAAAGGCACTAGATTTACTGCGAAAAGCAATACGTCAGCAATGCTATGCATGGAGGCAACTAAAAGTTCTAAATGGCTGGGATGGGTCTTATCAATTCCGCTTGGACACGGATATCGATACAGTTCTTGATATGTTTCTGACTATTTAGTATACCTAATTTTATAGCAGTAGGGGAAATTAGGCTGGTTGTAACACTTTTTATATTATAATTATTTTACGATATGAAATTTCAATTTTAGAAAAATAAATATGTCATTGTAAAAATATTTATTATTTTTTTCACTAGTTCAACACAAATTTGATTCAATTAAAATTAATATTTAAAAAAAAAATATTTTTCTGTGCAAATGTTAAAACTTACACTGCTGTCGGAGCATATTGTAACACATTCGGTGGAGTAAATTGTACCACTACAAAATTTCAATGAAATGTAACTAGTCTCCACGTTTTTGTAGGTAAATTTCAGGATATATATTGATAAATTTCAATTTAGTCCTCTGCTAAAAATAGGCCGGATGGCCGCGAAGTAACGCATTCACTTACCATCTTGGAGCATCCAGGATCAATTCTAGGTCTCACATCTCCAGTTTTTTTAGGAAGGATCCAGATTCTTTCCGTTGAACCCATTCTTCAATCCTCGAGCTGACTTCAGTTGACTTTGCCATGGGTGTTAGCCAGCCTGTGATGAACTCTGAAGTGGCCGCCGCCAGATAAAATATAACCCATGAGCGAGATTAGAATCGTCAATTTAATTAAATCTCGGATGGCCGAGTGGTAACGCGTTGGCGTGCCACGCTGGAAGACCCGGATTCGCGTCCCGGGTCTGGTCCCGAATTTTTTTCGGGGTACTGAGCCGGCCCGGTGATCCCCGTCCTTCACCATTCGGCCCCCCTCCACAGGTATGGATGCAGCCTGTGGTTGGCCCTTAGTAATCTCCCTGATTGGAAAGGGGTTGTAAAATATGCAAAAAAATCTATGCTGAATAATTAGAATCACAGTTGTGACAAACAGAAAAAATTATTAGCTATACTTTCTTCTGACTTCATTTCTTACAAATTGGATCCATTTTCCCCAATATGGCTGTTATAATTTTCATTATAACCGAAACATAAATAATTTTCATTATCTGAACTGCTGCTGCTTGAATGTTTTGACAGTTTTAAATCAATGCTAATTGATTTAGATTGTTACAACCTGCACCTATGCTTCATATTATAACCTGCCTCAGAATCCACCATTTTGGTTTGGAAGATATGATCACGGTTAAACTTAACATATAACTGCAAGGATAAATTACTTTACACCATTATATTATAAGCTATTACATGGTTGCTACATAGAAATAATTATTAACAATTGAATAGATTTATAACAACTTTTAAACCAAGCTGTTATTTACTACGTCACTCTTAAAATGCTTTTATTAAATCAATCCCTTTCTATTTGCATCAATTAACTGAGAAAACATGATCAGACGGCAATCTTTATTAGGTATCTTCTTGCATAATTTTAAGATTTTTGAATAAATCAAGAATGAGTTCTGAAATCTGTTATAAGCAACCCATGTTAGCGCCGTTTTGCTGATTGCATCATCCGAGAGCTTCTCATTGGACGGGAAGCGTGAATTTCCAAAAATTATTGAAGATAAAAATATCCAATCGCATTCACTCATACAAATCTGGTATTTTTAACAATTGAAATTAGACACCAATCATACCATTAGCACACTGGAAAATAGAAAGCTGGTTAAAACAGAAGAATTTGCATATCGCATCATTTATGGGGCAATTTATAAAATGTCGTCGGTATTTTAAATGTCGGCATTACAAATTTTTGAAATTAGATACCAATCATACCATTAGCACACTGGAAAATAGAAAGCTGGTTAAAATAGAAGAATTTGCATATCGCACCATTTATGGGGCAATTTATAAAATGTCGTCGGTATTTTAAATGTCGGCATTACAAATTTTACGAAATATTAAACAGCAGCGTTTTATTCAGCCAGAAATATTTCAGAATATTTTTGGATGAATATTTCAAACTTTTCAGGATGAATAGTTTTGGCACATTGTATTATCTGTAGACTACAGTTATTAAATTTTATTGATGGTTGGATTTCATATTCTTTTCAGAATATTTATTCCAAAAATAAATATTTTTGAATGGCCTAGTATTTAAGTTAAATCATCAGAAAGTACTACAAAAATTATAGAGGTTATATAGCTTTTACCATTTAAGTGATTACTCGGCAAAAATATACAAGTAATTAAAAATATATATATAGCTCAACATATGATTGTCAATATCCTTCCTAAAATCGGATGGTGAATTGATAGATGAGATCAATTGACCTGGCTAAGTCACTCTTAAAAATAAAAAATACTAAAAGTATTGTTTTGGAATTCTGAATTGATCTTGGATCCTTCAAGTAGAAATCATTTCTGGCCCATTTGAAGATATAAACATATGATGGTCAATATCCTTCCTAAAATCGGATGGTGAATTGATAGATGGAGATCAATTGACCTGGCTAAGTCACTCTTAAAAATAAAAAATACTAGAAGTATTGTTTTAGAATTCTGAATTGATCTTGGATCCTTCAAGTAGAAATCATTTCTGGCCCATTTGAAGATAATGAAAAATTCTAAACTACAGTATAGAACAGGGATGCACAGACTTGTTAAGACCATGGGCCGCATAGATTCAATGTGACTTCTAGGAGGGCCACCAAAATCCAAAGAAAGTTATATATCATATCATGTTTATTAATTACTTGTTACAAAGAAGTATAATCAAAAGTAAACAATTTTTATACTCAACATTTTAGATTTTTCACATAGCATAAAAAAAAAAATTCGTTTTATTCGCAAAAGTCACCAAAAATGATATAGACTATATTTGTTATAGTCTATTTAATGAAGGAATTCAGCTAAAGGCAACTGAACTCTTTTCAGAACACTTATATGACTCATTTAATAGAGTTCTAGAAAAAAGAGAAAAATCGGTTGAAAAACAGCATCAAAAAAAGGTAGAAATTAAAAAAATGAGCTCCAGGACATATAGAGAAAAAAGGTAGAAACTAAAAATATGAGCTCCAGGACATATAGAGATTTTTAAGTGATCTATAGAAAAAATCTGGGGTGGAGAGAAGGTGACCATAACAAAAATAGAATGTTTGTGTGAAAGTTAAAAAAAAGTCCATACAAAAGAATTATGAGAACTCAGAAAAAATTTTTTAAGATTTTTAAGTTCACTTTTACTTTACAAAAACTATTATGTGACTTCAGTATTATGAAACAGCTTTGGAAGACAGATTAATTGATATAAATATTTTTCGAATATTAGATTGATTAATTATTAAAATTACATTTAATAATTATCATCAACAACAGCTTCTAAAATTTACTCAGATTTCAAATATTCTAGCAAAGATATTTCAATCTGAGTACAATACATTATACGTATTAGAAATTAATTAAATTCCAGATTTTTCAGTGTTACTTTCAAATTACCGAGTTAGCCACATAATTAAGCGTTTACTTCCTGGAGAATCTGGTTCCACCTCCAAGAATAGTTTCAGGAGAAATCCATGCTTGTTAAATCTCATCTTTCTACTTATAGTCGAACAATCAGAGCGGCCTATGACAGGCATTGGAATACTAAACCGCAGATATTTTCTTTTTTCTCTTGTTTTATTTTAACGTCAATTTCCACCTATTGATTTTAAGCGATACGGTATTCAAGTGTCCACACAGTTCTGGAGGGATCAGCCTTCCGATAGAGATGGAGTTCAACGAGTTCCGGAAAAAATTCTGAAGTTATGAGATCCGACAATTGAATCTAGATACTTTAATTGTGTCCATCCAGCCGACAATAACTGCAGTTTGGAAAGAGCTGGCCACATAGAAAAGTGTTATTTTTATAGGAAGAATGTATCAATTAAACATATTTGTATAGGTTATTTTGATTTTAATAGTGAATAGACAAGAAATTTAATGTTTTAAAAGGATATGATTTGTAGAAACTTTTTTATTTTACTCTACAATTAGTAAAAAGAAAAAGTACAAAGAGTTTCGTTCTAGAATCAATCCTGAGTCGCCCATGCCTCTGATGGAGTCAATCATAGAGTGAAGGATTGGATCTACAAATATAGATGATCTGATATGAATTAACAAGCTAAATTAATCGAATGAAGATCAAAATTGAGTAGTGGATCATCTATACTAATCAAATGATTGCGCTGATCAACTAATGTTTATTCATTAATAGTTTAGCTGAATATATGTCAAAAATATTTCGGCATTTAAAACATAATAGCAAAATAATTTAATAATTAGTTCCATATTTAAAGAAGATAAAATAAATATGAATTATGTCTATATTAACTAACATTTTCAAGTAATAGAAAAAAATATTTTATCATATCGAAAACGAATATTGTAAAATATTAAAAAATCGATATTTCGCAAAAGTAATTAAAATAAATATATATATATGGTTTTAATATATTTAGAGTGTTGTATCATTCAATAATATTATCTCTAATTATGTATGCACTACCTAAATATTATAAAAAATTTTGCATAAATAAAACTTATCTGTACCTATATTAAAATGATAAATATTCCGAAAAATGAAATATATTAAAAAATTAATAATCTTCTCTTTAAATATTATCGAGAGATTCGAGAAATATAATGATGCAAAACATGAAAAAAATTTATTTCAAAATAGTTATCAAATAAAAATTTAATTTATTGCTTGAAAATTATATCCTATATAATAATTGCAAAAATAATTTTATAAAATGGAAATATCCTCTCTCTAAGCAGGAATAAGATATGGGTGAAAAAAATTTATTTCAAAATAGTTATCAGATAAAAATTTAATTTATTGCTTGAAAATTATATATAATGATTGCAAAAATAATTTTATAAAATGGAAATATCCTCTCTCTAAGCAGGAATAAGATATGGTGCGAAATAATAATTTAAAAAAAAATTAATAGCTCTATAAAATATTTATAAGTTAATAACCATTAAAAAAAATGAATGGTGTAGTTATTAACTATACTCGAGAGCTAAAATATTTATATTCTATGCACCAATATCAATTTTTTACTTTTATGTAAGGAATATTTATAGGAAAATGCAATGATGGAGAAAAATTTTGAAGCTTGAATTACAGTATATAGTTTTGTTTGTTTTTCACTATTCATGGAAAATATATGAAAATTGCATTGAATGAATTTGATGTACAGTTATATGCTTATATGAAAGACAGTACAATATAAAAATATATTATATACGTTAGTTTCCATTCAAGTAATAATCTGTAGAACACTTTTAGGAAATGTGTGCTTGTATGTGTGGATATGCGTACTTTGTATTATCCGTATCCATTTATCTCGATTTTTAAGTAAATTTGGCACACTCTATACATAGATGTAAGCCAGTAATAGCAAATTAATTTTCAATGTGATCTAATTTTTTTCACTATGAAGCTGTATTGTTGATTTTTTGTGAAATTTAGAACTCAGTTAGATAAAATTAACAAAAAGAAAAAGTTTTACAAGTAAGTTTATTTTTGAAGTTCGCCTATTTTATATGAATTTATTCTATTAATATTGAGGATATAAATTATTGGTTATTTTTCATTAGAAGCAGTTTTGTATTCTCTACAAAATAAAGAAAATTTCTAACTTAAGAACCCACATTTCATGTGATACAACCTCTGAAATCTCAGATATATGTCGTCAGTTTGTATTTACCACGATATTCATCCAAAATCCATGCATTCCAAAACAGAAAAGGCAGTCTCATTTAAATTTGACAACTTAAAACTGTCGTTTGAGTTGAAAATCCCATTCATTATTCTTCATTTTTTAATTATTTTTGTGAATTTTTGATTGGTTTTACTATTCTTCTTTTTATACTTAAAAATTTTAATGTTTTCCTGTATTTTTTCACATTAAATGTTTATGTTTAGAAAGCAGATGTTTATAAAAGCATATACGATATTAGGAGTTTACATTTTTTTTTTTTTTTCGCATTTAACTTTGTTATTTTGGGAATATCAGATATCAGGAATGTAATGTCATTCTGAAAAGAGAAATAAAGGTTGGCTTACGATGTCTCGATTTACGAAAATAATTAATTTATAAAAATAGGATCGCCCTTAATTTTAAACATATTTATCATAAAATATAACTGCAAAATTTTAAATAATATTGAAATTTTGAAGGAAGCTCAAAAAAAAAAAAAAATTCTCAAAGTCGGCTCTGAGAGTATTTTTTTAATTTTAATATACTCATTATCCTTACAATTAAAAATGGTTACAGTAACATGATAAAGATAAAATTGATCCCTCAACTCTTCCAGGGGTCTACGAAATCCCAGTGCAAGATAGAATTTTTAATAATCTTTATAAGTTTTGATTCAACTTTTAATTTTTAAAACGATTTAAGAATGAATCGATTTTTTAAAATCAGATTTGAAAATATTTTTAATTCAAAAGAAATAATAAACTCTAAAACAATTTTTTTTATTCTTTTAGTTTAATGATTAAATTAACAAAATTTATCTATTTATAAATTAAATATATAAATATTTTTTAACTTCAAATTTCTTTTATAATAACAAAAAAATACCTTATTAATGCAGATTATATTACAAATCGTTAAAAAATAGATCTGCTTGTTGGATTATCGCTGTTTTCGAAAGAATGATTTCCTCTAATCTTTAGAAATCTTGGATCAGTTCAAGTTCCGTGTTCGTTACTTTAACCCTTTCAATAGATGTCCATCCCTTACCTCAATAATAAACTTTCCTCTTGAGATTTTTCTTGGTTATCTTAATTTAGGATTTCACTTTACCCAGATCGTTGTCAACAAGGGAATTGGACTACACCAATACTTCTCATTCCTTCAGTTTTTTTTTATTATTATTATCGGAAAACCAATTCGTTTCGTTACTTTTTTTTTCTGTTCTTTCCATCAGAGTAAGCTGATAAATCCTTTACTTACCTGTCTGCAATTTCTATAGCTCAGGATAGTTGTGTCTGATATGCATAATGTATAAAGCTCGAAAGTTATTCAATTTTTTTCATTTATACTCAGTTTTCTTAATCAATATAATGTAAGGTCGTGCAATATCTTAAATATAAAATGGGATCAACGATCAATATAAAGCACATCATGAAGTTCAAATCTAAAAATAGTTCAAACTTTTAACTCATACAGGAAATTTCTCTAAATTTTTAAATAAGGAGGATTTAAAATGTCTGAAATTAATTTTTCAATTTAGAAAACTATCTGTAAAAAAATATTTATAAATTATTTACTGTGCGAAAGAATATTTCAAAAAATGAATTAATGAAAATTCATTTTTTAATTATTAATTAAATTTTAATCGAATTTTAACGTAACGATAATGTTTCAGATTGAATAATGCAATTTAATTGTTAAAAAAAAAAGAAAACTGGCAATTTTATTTTATTAATAGTAAGAAGATATCTTTAAAATTATTTTTATAAATTATAATTTTTACAGAAAGTGGAAGTATAGATTCTAAAATTATTTATAATAAAATATTCAGAATTTATCAAGAATGCTTAAATTTTTAATATATCATAAAATTAATAAATTTATATTAGAAGACAATAAAAATAAAATAATGAAATGTAAAAGGATTATTTTATTTTTCTTTTCTTCTCTCAATGCTTTAAGTTCAAAATAAATAATTATAATAATTAATATGAACTTAAATAATAATACTAAATTAATATTATGTTCTTAACTATTTTTCTTAAACATTTATTTTATTCATCTGCATGTTAGTCTATTTTTAAAATATTTGTATAGCAAAATATTATAAAATATTTAAAGTTTAAGTGATCGTTCCTTATTATTCAAGGTCATGGCCATTAAGTTTTAAGTCTGTGTTACAAGATGTCGGCAGTTTGACATTTTAGAAATTCTATACTGTATCTGCAGCGTATGGATAATATAATCATTTAAAAAGGCTTTTATTTTACAGAAAGTAGCCATAACTTTACTTATCGTGGATAAAAGCTTTATCTATCTTTTTTATCATGTTTATGTCTCGAATGCATTCTATAATTAGATAAGCAAATTGCCAGAATAGTCTCATCAAATATTTTTCCATATTTTTTTTATAATGGAAACTTCTCTGATAAAAATATATCTTCCTGTTAACCTTGTTTGCGATTATTGATTTTAATTTTATAACCTTTAAATATTTAAAAAAATGAAATTTTGGTAGAATTAACATTGTGAAAATTTTGTTTTAGACAATTTCCTTTTTAATACTTCTGTAATTATGTTCTAACATGTGATAAAATGCGGATATTTGCGCTACAGTTACTTCATGCTTTTAGAATAATTAGCAGCGACGGAATTCAGCTTATTGTATTCTCTACAGTCGTTAATAAAGTTATCAAAGTTATTGCATTCGTAATTTCTCATTGGCTAAAAGCAAACGTGGCGTAAATAGAAAGATTTTGTAATAATTATAAGAGAACAATGAAAATTAATTTAAAATTACCGATCTTTTTGGTATAGAATAATAAGAATCATTGCATCGAAATGAATGCAATAATACCGTAGTAAACATCGATCCTTACAGAAAATGTAACATTGATAACATCTAGCATGCCAGTCTTCAGCAAGACAACTTGATGTTACTCTTTTGAACCTTCTAAAAATATGATAACCCTGTCTATAACATATCTATATGGACAGACAAATATTTCAGGAAAAAAATCTCGAAAGTATATAGTGATGGAAAGTGCTTGTATCATTGATTTATGATGTAAATTTAAAGAGACTCGACTATGGAGACCACTGTTCGAAAGGGCACTATGATAAATCCTAGCACTTCTGAATATAGCTTGGCAAATCTTCAATATCCCTAGAAAGATACTCAAAATGTAAAAATGTTTACTTTGACTACTTATTATAGTTAAAAGTGGAAATAACCGTTTACATAGATTTTGTAGGTAATATATAATAACGAAAAGAACATTCTTTTTATTATAGATTCACTTATTGCTTTATTATTAACAACGTAAATTTATTTTAAATAAATAACTTAAATACATGACAAGTTTTGGAATTTAGTTTATCAAATTAATCTTTAAAATAAATTTTATCAAAAATTCAAATATTATTATTATATGTATGTAAACAAACAAGAATGAAATTTGAATATAATTAGTGTTGAAATCTTAATATCAAAGTATAATTATATATAGTAATTCAACTTTGAAATTGATAACTGGATATTATTAATTCAATATGATATAATTAATATAAAAGTACTAAAAATTGTTTTCATTTTATATTTATTATAGTTATATAAATTTTTATCCAATTTATTATGTTTTAATTTAATAATCTTAAAATATTGAGTTAAAAATCTTATAAATTAAGAATATATATTTAATACAAACATGATAATTTTATAAAGATTAAAATAGAATATTACATACAAAACATTTTTATAATTTTCGTCATTTTTTTTTTTTAATTTTAGTTACTATATATGTACGCGCTTCATCTGTTCGTATGTCCATCCACATTATTTGGAAAATTCAAATTTTAAGGGATAATTTATTATTTAAAGTATATAGTAATTAATTTAACGAGTAAAATGCTAAGTGGTGTCGTTATGAAATGGGGATCATTCAAGACATTAAAATGTCGATATTCTCGAAACTTTTTGTTGCATGTGAATGATATTATAATCATTTGAAAGTATTTTATATATATTTACAATATTATTCATATGTAAATTACTTTTTTCTTCTGAATGTCTGCCAAGCCGATCGCAATACATCGCAGAGCATTCAGATTCCAGACGAACATTTGCTTTTATCCAAGATACACAAATATTAATTTTGATGTCTCGACGTGATTTTTTATAAGATGACGGCGTTTAGAATTTAAAAAAATTCACATAAGCTATTTTTCGACTTAAAAAATATAATCATTTGAAAGGATGTTTTCGAAAAATTTCTATAACGTCATTTACCATTGTCAAAAGCTTTACTTATATTTTTATATTTCTGTTATTCAAATAATTAACCAAATAGATGTAGGAGTTCCTCCTACACTTATTTGATTTAATTATTTGAGTTTCTTAATCAATTAATTTTACATGTATGCGTGGTATTTATTTTAAATTGTAATCGTGAACTCCTACCGAATTCTTACTAACATTCCATTCTTTATTTCAACTAAAAACGAAAACTGATATCAGCAACTTCGTAATATCAATAATAAATTTCATCCGAGCACATATTTCTAAAAGCAATCATTTATATTTTTCCGAATTTTTCTGCTCTTCTCATTTAGATTTCTCAACTTAATGCGGATTTTATAATTATTTGTGAGAAGTATAATTAAAAGCAATCATTCGTGAAAATGCGAAAAATTTAACACAAAGTCTTCGACATTAAAATGCCACTTAAAAAAATGAATTTTGTTATTCTGTATGCCTTTTGGATAATTATTAGAACTGTTGTTAGCTTTAAAAGACGAATGAAATTATCCGTCAGTCATTTACAAAATTTTTAGAAACACACTTGTTAAATTAGCTTAAAAGCTATTGAAACTAACAGGATAATTAACAATTTCTAATGGCAAGTTGGTATTAAACTACAGCTATATAAAATGTCTTCTGTAATTTCACTTACAGATGAGTTCTCATTAAATAATTAAATCTCTTATATTATTCAGAACAGTCATTTGGTAAACGAATTCTTCTCTATCATTTATGTAGATCATGAAAAGACAATATAATTTTCTAAAGTTATATTTAATGAAAATCTTTAATCAAAATCGTTTTTAATCGACTCGGAAGAAAGAATAATAACAATGAACGAATTTAAAAAATAATCTTTAAACAATAATCGAATAATTTGTCTCTTGATGAATGCTAAAATAAATCGCGTGATCAATCATAATGAGGAAGTTAAAAGATGTCATGCTTATTAGCAGCTAGATTTTGTATGGTAATAATAAGTTGTGTTATTATAATAGAAAAGTGGTCAGGCTGGTAAGAATAAAAGACTTTCTGTTGCAGTGTAGGAAAATTAACTTGTCTATGACTTGTTTTCTTTCGAAAATGCGATTTTCTTCTTTTATCCTAAATGAGAATTTCGTGTTAGTTCTCCTTTGACTGGATCAGGCTGTTAGTATTAATGTTAAAAACCGTTTTCTCTTTCTTTTTGTTCTATTTCAGCTGTATTTGATCGTCCTTGAGATATCCCGAGAGGTTACCTGTTTGCCATAATGCACCAAGCGGTTTCGGATAAACGGCTATAAATTGGAACAAAGTATTTTTTACAGAATTTTTCAATTTTAAATTGCAAGAATTTTTCTTTTATTAATTTAATCTTTAGAATTACACAATAGTGCGAATTGTTGTAATTTTATATCCTCAGTTATAAACCTGTATAATTTAATATATAGTACAGTATCTTTATAGTACAAAATCATTATGGCTGATTAACTCTCATTGCATATTCTATGAAATTATGTTTGGCCTGTTTATACTAAACATAACTTTATAGAATATGTAGAAAGCATGATTCTTATTACATTTCATACATCTCATGTTTTAGAATAAGCTATAAAAGATGAAAAGCTATTATATTAATTATCTTCAATTTTATATTATTCGTAGTTGTACTAAGCATAATATTGATAGAGAAGAAAATGCATAACTAGTAATGGCAACTGGATATTCAAATAAGATGAGGATTTAAGTCTGATTACTCTGAAAAATCAAGAATTAGAATTATTTGAATTCTCCTGATCTAAATTATGGTTTATCCAGAAATAAATCGTATTCTCCTAATTTATTTCTGGGGAATCCAGATTAAATTCGACTGATCAGAAATGATATCACTAGTCACGAAATGGAGTTATTAATAAAATAATTTATACGCTATATTTATAGGCAAGTAATTTGAACTATACTATGTGATAAATATAATAGAAAAACCAAACAAAAATTGTATTGTTAACTATTATCGATGCATTAATAAGATGCTATAATTCATTCTATCTTTATAATGGATTGTTTTATAGTACTTATATATAACTTAATTAATATTAAAAGATCCTGAAAGATGTTCTATATAACTGAGGTACTTCCTTTTTGATACAATTTAATGTTTATTGCTATTTTTATCAATAAAAATAATTAAATTCTTTTCTATTTTATTCTGTTCAATATAAAATATCCTTTATATTATCTCTTTTATTAGTTTTCTTTAATTACAGTTTTATAAATAATCATTATCATTATTATTATATTTTTAAAGCTAGAATAAAGCTTTATAAAGTCAAGAAAACTTCAGTTCTGAAAGAAATATTTTCCAACTTTACATAATGATATATATATATATACAGTATATTATAATAATAATATGATTTTATTATAATTTTTAATATTAAATAGCATAAAGAGTTATACTTCCTTTTTGATACAATTTAATATGTTTATTGCTATTTTTATCAATAAAAATAATTATATTCTTTTCTATTTTATTCTGTTCAATATAAAATATCCTTCATATTATCTCTTTTATTAGTTTTCTTTAATTACAGTTTTATAAATAATCATTATCATTTCTCGGCACACCTGATAGTGATTATTCATCACCATGAAATTCATAAATAATTTGCAGTGAATTGCTTTATAAATTATTGACTATTTATATATATTTTAATTATTCTATCTATATATTGTTTATATGAAATGTAATATCATTATGGAAGAACCTAATAACAATATATAATAAATTAATCTAATAAGAATGTCATAATTCTTATTAGATTAATTTATTACATCTAAAAAAAAATGAAGTGGAAAAAAACATGTTATTTAATCATTTCAAATAAAATAAAAGTTCTTTAAAAGCTAAGAAGTTTCTTCAATATTGCTTTTACCGGAGTATAATTATTACTAAAGACAATTCAGCACTAATTAAGCAGTCCTAAAACACACAAAACATTTTATTTATGAGAAACGTTTTCTGCAAATTAATGCCATCATCAGCTCTTACAGTATTAAAAAGAATTTCTTTTTAATACTGTAAAAGCTGAAAACGTTCTTTTTAACACTGTTAGTTTACTAAAAACGTTTCTCATTAATAAATGTTTTGTGTTTTTTAGGACTGCTTAATTAGTGCTGTATTGTCTTTAGTAATAATCTTTAAAAGCTGCATTAGTATTAAAATATCTTACTTATTTTATTTACCATTTGCTCACTTTTTAATTCAGGTTTTCTCCAATTTTTGAATATATTTTCCCATACCACTATAAGCCAATGAGATTTTTATTGTATTAGCAATAAAAAATTGAACAGTGAGCAATTTCCTATCATTTAATATTAATTATATTAAAATTAAAAAAATTTAGCAATCAAACGTATATCAGCAATCAAATAATTTCATATAAAATTATTTAATTACTTATATATAAGAATTTAACAGAAAAGTATAACAAACTCTTAGCACTATGGCAGGAGATAAACTAATGTAAATAATTCACTCAACAAGTTTAAAGAAGCGCTTTCGATTTATTAAAATCCTCCTCAGCTTCAGAAAATAGAACAATAGATTCTTACAGAACGCACATACAATTTGAAATTCGGTTACTATGGTAACATATCATATTTATTGCTTATATTTCTTCATTATTTTATGATTAAATTATTAATTTTATAATTTTATGATATGTTACCATAGTAACCGAATTTCAAATTGTATGTGCGTTCTGTAAGAATCTATTGTTCTATTTTCTGAAGCTGAGGAGGATTTTAATAAATCGAAAGTGCTTCTTTAAACTTGTTGAGTGAATTATTTACATTAGTTTATCTCCTGCCATAGTGCTAAGAGTTTGTTATACTTTACTTAATGTTGGCAGTGTACATGTTTATTTCGAATTTAACAGATTACTGAAAACAAATATATGTAAATAAAAACAATGCTTATTATTCAAGCAATTAGTAAAATACAATTTTTGTTCTGTTTATTTTTTTAGTTCTAATTAAGCTGCCATATCATATATAAGCAGTGGTTCTCAACCAGTGAGGAATGCATCCCTGGTGGGGAATTTTAGTGTTTCAGGGGAGAATTGGAATCACTAATGAAATAAAATAAAATGCCCATTATAAATTTTTTTTTGTCATAATGGGTTGTTTTTTGTTTATTTATCATAAATAATGTTTTTTATTTAATCTTAAAGGAAAAATACTTTTTTACAGCTTATTTCTTTGTGAGGCATGTCAGCATATTTCAAAAATAAGTAAAGTTTTGTTAAGATCAAGAAAACTTGGGCATGGGAAAAAAGGAGCAAATATCTATTGTTTATTTATTTATTTGCTAGATTTGTTTTCTTTTTTTATTCCTCAAAGGATTTGTTAGAACTTGAAACCAACAATAGTAGTGGTTGAAGAATGAGAACAATGCCTAACCTAATTCTAATTGTAATTGTTGTACGATATACAAATAAGAGCAGAATGCAGATTCAATTTATCTAAGGAAATTTAATACATCAAATCACTTTTGGAATTAGGCTATCTTGGAAAGGGGAAATGTAATTTAACAGATTACTGAAAACAAATATATGTAAATAAAAACAATGCTTATTATTCAAGCAATTAGTAAAATACAATTTTTGTTCTGTTTATTTTTTTAGTTCTAATTAAGCTGCCATATCATATATAAGCAGTGGTTCTCAACCAGTGAGGAATGCATCCCTGGTGGGGAATTTTAGTGTTTCAGGGGAGAATTGGAATCACTAATGAAATAAAATAAAATGCCCATTATAAATTTTTTTTTGTCATAATGGGTTGTTTTTTGTTTATTTATCATAAATAATGTTTTTTATTTAATCTTAAAGGAAAAATACTTTTTTACAGCTTATTTCTTTGTGAGGCATGTCAGCATATTTCAAAAATAAGTAAAGTTTTGTTAAGATCAAGAAAACTTGGGCATGGGAAAAAAGGAGCAAATATCTATTGTTTATTTATTTATTTGCTAGATTTGTTTTCTTTTTTTATTCCTCAAAGGATTTGTTAGAACTTGAAACCAACAATAGTAGTGGTTGAAGAATGAGAACAATGCCTAACCTAATTCTAATTGTAATTGTTGTACGATATACAAATAAGAGCAGAATGCAGATTCACTCAATTTAAGGAAATTTAATACATCAAATCACTTTTGGAATTAGGCTATCTTGGAAAGGGGAAATGGAACAAAAAAGGTTGAAAACCACTAATATATAGGATATACTGTATCTGGCCACTTTTAGAGTCTATCATAGACTAGATAAGCAATCAAACAGATACTAGACAAATTGATCAATCCTATCATGGGCATTAGCCCATGATTGGATTGACCAATTTGTCTAGTACTGCTCATTACTTCATCCTTCAATCTTCTGTTTGAAAGATACAATTCAACAGGTGGAGCTTTAATCTTTCCTGAAAAACTGGAGGTTTGGGACTGAAATAAAATCTGGATTTTCCAAGATGTAAGTGATTGTTTTACAGGAATCCCTTGATTAGTGCAGTTAATAAATCCTCACAATACACTACATATATCAAAACTGCACTAATTAAACTAAAAAACCAATAGGAATAATTATAATGAATCCTGGAAAATATCAAAATTATAAACATTTTTTTCCCCTCCCTCAAAACCTATCTATACTGCATTATATGTACTTTAAATCATTGAGGAATATGTATAGGTATTTGAAAGTTTATAGTAAGAATTAAAAGTTATTTTTCCAAAAAAACATTTTTTTTTCCAAAATTGCATAAATTTTGTAAAATTAATTGCATGTCCATAAACATTGAGTACTGGAGAGGAACTGAAGGCAAGGTTGGCTATATAATATTGTAATAGCTATTATTAGATAGTTGTCATTCACACTAAATTTATCAATAAATAAAATTACTGACAAATTTAAAATATAACAATTAGATAACAAAAGTCATAATATTAACAGAATTAAAAATAAATAAACAAATTTATTGCAGTGCTCTAATCATGTAGACTACAATCTCCGAGATTCACTTGCCAACGCTTCAAAGGGTTTGCAAAAATAAAAAAAAATTGCACTTGTTGAAGCGCACTAATCAAATTTGGCACTGATATATTAAGGGATAGTCTCAATTTTTTTTTGTGCAATAATCAAAACCACATTATTCAAAGTCACACTAATCAATGGATTCCTGTATTTTATGGCCATCCAGCTAACTTCATTTCTTTCGGACTCTATAAATTATATATATTTTTTAAATATAAATTATTTTATTTTTATTTCACATAAAAATTATACTAGTATTCAATTCAAATAAAATATGATTCTAAATTAACATACAAGTAGTCTTTGACTTATGATCATTCAGCTTAAAATTTGAATATTGTATGATTGCCCTTACAATAGTCTGAACTTGGCTATTTTTGTAGCATGCTGGCTAGAAATCCTTTTTTGTTTATAAAAAATATAAAACAATTACTTACTATTTTGAGGATCCAGGTTCAATTCTGAATGATTTTACACTTTGAGGATCTGAGATCAAATCTGGAAATTATATCATTTTAAAGGATTCAGTATTCCATTGTCTATTATTACTATTAAAATTATCATCATTAAGGAGATTTTCAACTTACACTATTTTTGACTTACAACGGGGTTATCAAAATCTAACCCTATCATAGGTAGAGGACTATATGTACAGTATATTCTGTATTTGCTAATTTATCATGTGTAAAATCTTTTATTTGTGGTAGAATATTAATGACCATTTTTTCAATATTTGCTTATTTGCAGTTGATCATTTTTAATGACTTGCAATAGCATTTTGAGATATAGAAAATGAAGTTTGAATGTGAGTACTTTATTATTAATAGTCTCTCTGACTCACACTTTTATACTTGCATACTCTCAGTATCTCTATGTTCTTTCTCTCTATATCTTTGTAAAGCAAGCTGTAATTAATAATACTAAAATGAAATCATTGCATTTAACTTTATTTTAGCATTATTATATAACCCTGATTCTTATCATGATGACTTCTAAGTGCAAAGAAGTGAATGTGCTAATATACCTATGCAATAGAAACAAGTCATATAGATAACTGAGAAAAATTGAATTCATTAATAAATTACATAGAGCAGGGGTGGGCAACCCCTGCTCTATTGTTTTTTGTAGGGAGTCCACCCCTGCTCTTTGTTTTTTGTAGGGAGTTGTATAGAAATATTTATGGTGGGCCACGGGCCAAAACAAAAACAATTGATAATAATAGTATTTAAAAAAATAGAAGGTACAGCTATGTAAGTGTACATAGCGTTGGTATTAGATATAATAAAATAATGTGGCCCGCGGGCCAGAAATAGCGTTGATATTAGATATAATAAAATAATGTGGCCTGTGGGCCGGAGGTTGCCCACTCCTAGCATAGAGTATTCTAGTGAAACAATAATTGCATATGAGTTCATCATGAACCAATTAACTATACTAAAACTGTATCCTGACAATTCTACATTTAATTACAGCATAGATATTTTTAATGCAAATTTATTAATTTGCATTACAAAACCATACTTCTTATAAATATTAACATTATGTTCAAAATGTATCATTTAATCCAAAAATATTGGAGGGAAAAAATATTAATCCTAATATTACCAAGATTATCACTTAATAAGCCAATTTTCTCATTTAGTTCTATAACATTTGCAAATTTAATATTCTCAATGTTTTTCAAGAATATAACCATCAGGAGCATAGAAACTTCACTATTTAAAATGAGAAATTCCATAAATATATATTAATACATTTAATATTAACTTGTAGTTACTCATCATAGCATATACAAAGAAAAAACAAACAATATATGATTATATTAAGAAAATCTTAGTATTATTGTATATTGCATCAGTTTTTGTCATTCTTCCAATACATTTAATACTAAGCTGTTTATCACATGTCATTTGAAATTTCTTTTAGTATTATCATATATTGTTAGCTTTTTTTTTGTATATGCCATGATGAGTTTTTCATTGTATATGCCAGGATAAACAATTTATAATTTATTAAGATAAACAGTTGAATCAATAAATCATTTAAATACTCTCAAAATTGATTTAAATTATATATCTTAAATAAAATAGTATTTTCCTTATATATAAGATACTTTCTTTTGGTTATTTTTCTTTTAAGATAAAATCTGACATTAATACAAACATAAATAAAAATGTGATAAAACTTGATTATTTAAATTGGCCATTTTTCCCATATTTTTATCTTCTTTATTTTTTGTCTTGTAAATTAGCTATACAAATATTTCTCAGTTTATAAGTTCAACTTTTTATAAGGTTTAAGAAGTTTTCAAGAATAAGTATCCAAAAATTCAAAAATATGAACATTAATTATAATATATAAATGCTAAACATTCATAAGTATGGCATTTAAAATATATGTGTAATTATTTGTAGATAAAATTACAATTCAGGTCCACAGAAAAGACTCTTTTTAGGATCTGTTTTCAGGTGGAAACAGATCTTAAAAAGAGTGCAAAAGAATATAATGGTTAACAAGAAAAAACTTAACTTTTAAATTATTAGTCAATAAAAATAAATGTAAAAAGAAATAAAGTTTTTCTGCTTCACTTTTAAAAATGACTATAGTAATTCCAACTTATGCAAATTATTGAAACAGATGCTTTTATCTTACTCAAATTTTATGTAAGTTGGAAAAATAATATTTTACAATAAATTCTGAATCAAAAATTCCCAGGCTAGATGGACTATGGAGATTGAATTTTCATGATATAATAGAATCATATTGTTCCCTTATTAATAGAGATACACAATGCCAGATGCAATAGATGCAATGATACTTAACGTAAACAAAAAAATATATAAAATATAAATATATCAAATAAGTTAAACTATTAAATGTTGTAAACTAATACCCTATATTTTATATTATATCTTCTCACCTTATTTATTTATTTTATTCATTTAAAAATAGAAATTTTATATGGAACAAAAACCAATAGCAATATTGTAATCATTCTTAATTTTTATAAAAAAAATTATGATAATACAACAACAAAGGAACAGCATCAAAAGAGATTCTGTCTCATTAGTGGTAATGTTTTACTTTATCTGCAAAACTATATTTACTTGAATTTGTAACTTATAATTTTTTTCTTCTGTTAAAGTAGATTATTATATAAATTGGAGAAGGGCTGTATAAATTACAATAAAATAATTTTAAATAATTTATTAAAGAAATGTTTATTATAACTGTAATATAATGCATATATCATCATCATAATCAACCATTATCAATCCACTGCAGGATCAAAGTACTGTGGTGAAAATTTATAATAATTCAAGAAACTATAATAAAAATGCTATTGTAATGAATTGTATTTAATATCACATTACACACAACAAAGCTCTTAGCAGAATAATAATTTATTGATAGAAACATTTTTAGCCCTTTTAGTAGCATACATCATCTATATAGTATATATAGTTATTGGTCTACATGCCATGCAGCTAATGTAGAACTATTGAGAATCTTAAAAATGTTTCTATCAGTAAATTATTTTATACTGCTAAGAGCTTATTTTAAACTTATCACTTGCACTAGCTAACAATGGGATTTAATTGAGTAGAAAATCCATCTAAGTTTGCTGAAAAAATATAAAGTGTGTAAAATGTTAAAGATTCTCTAACTTATGCATATATAAATGCAGCTTCATGTAAAATATTTTGAATGAAAACTATTTTAAAAATAATTTTTACAATTTAGTATATAGTTGAATACTAAAATTTTAAACAGTAATGTTGCAACAAGTTACAAAACTTCTGAACAAGAATTACTGATATACTCAATAGGTAATTCTCAATTATAAAATTATTATATGTTGTAATAACTATAGTTATGTGATATAAATTTTATACTGTATGTGCATCATATTGTAATAGTTGTATTGTATCTTTACCTTCTAGATAGATATATCCAGCATATAATGTTTTTAATTTATTGTAATATTTATATAATACTTTCTGTAGATAAATTTGCAAACTTGCATTCTGTGAGGAGTTTTAACATATAAATTTCACACATACTGATACATATGTTATTAATAAAATAATAAAAATAAACAAATTTTATATAAATTTAAATACTGTAATATCTATTAATTCGGTAACAACAAAATTAAAATAAAATCAAAATTAAGTTTATTTTCTGACTTATTGTCATATACAACAATATAATGAATATACAAAGCTTGAAATTAAACAATATAAAACTATTAGCTGTCTGATCAGCCTAATAATAAAAACAAATAAATAATAATAAACACAAACTGACTTAGAATAAAATAATCTCATTAATACTAATTATATAATAAATACTTAAACAATATATAAATGCAAAATAATGTATACTATAGTTCATTAATAATGTTAAAAAAATGTTAATTTCATATTAAATATAACATGCAAATATTCTATAATATTAAATGAAAACAAAATAATAAATTAGCTTTCTTCAATTTCTAATAGTATTTTATTGAAATGTTAGGAAAATTTGTACATTTCATAAGAACAATTGTTAACTGATACTTTTTTAATTCTTGCATAGAATAATGACATTATTATTATTGCCAATTATTAAAATTATATTTTAATGACCCATGTTCTATTTTACAGTTTTACAAACATTGTATTTAATTATTTAAGAAATTTTTAAATTACTTACTTTACTTCATTATACATCGTTATTTTTAACTTTGTTAAAAATAAAATTCATTTATAACAAAGTAAACTATAACATAAGTAAGCTTGTCATACGTCTGGGATTGGCCTGTACTGTCCTGGATTTCAATAGTCATCCGAGATTTTGTCCAGAGCTTTAAAATATCCTGGATTTTAAATTTTCTTCAAGTATCTGTCAAAATTTTTTGTTTAGCTCCATCGACTCTTTTACTGTGTTAAATAGCACTCATGCAAAATGCCACAGGCACAAATGTTGCACATGCACAACAAGATAAATCAGATTAGGGACAAAAGAAACTGCTGACTTGTTGAGACATTGGCAATGATTCTCTGAAACCTGGACCCAGTCACGAATGAGTGAAATGATTTTACTTTTAAAGTTGTTTTTTAATGTTATTTGTAAATTTTCCTCTTATTTTAATAAAATAATTGAGTAAATATAATATGACTTTTCATTTCATTTGATGAACTATCATTAACAATATACATGATGGAATTAAGAAAGAAAAAGGTCTCCATATAAGTGTCCTGGATTACATTCAGAAAATTAAGGCAACCCTAAACACAGGATGCAATGTGCAATTTTAAAAAGTGTACTGAAGTTAAGAAATTTAAAAACATTTGTAATTAGATAATAATTTAGTCATTCAAATGTGTTAAAAATGTTTATGAGATTTCAAAATGGAAATTTAAGAAATATACTTTTCAGATATTTTTTGATGTTAAATACTCTTAAGAACAAGTACTTTTGTAAATATTGATAGAACAAAGAATTTATTAATAAATTAATAAATTCTTACAGTCTGTGGTTCCTTCAATTTAAAAAAACCTTCAATTAATGCTAAGTGTTAATATAATTTGAATTTTTTGATGCTGATGAGGACTTTTCAAATTAAACACACACGGTAAGAATTTATTAATAAATGCTTTATTCTATTTACAAAAGTGTTTGTTCTTATAAATATTGAATTTATAAAGGTAGAAATCATATATTTAACTTTCTTTTGATATTTATGACAATAAAATTCCATAGTAATACAGATTAATTTTCAGATTACACCAAGAAAAATTGTGCAATAATTTAATTTGCCAATACAATCATTGATAATCACCTAAACTATTATGAGAATAATGACTGAAGAATATAATAAATTATCATGTATATTGCAAAGCATTTGTGTATAGGTATATATCAACACACAAAAGATTATGGTAACTTTTTTTACAATATACATTTTGCCAATTGTTCATACAAAAAATAGAATATATTTGTGAAATAATAATATTGAGAGATAAAAAAATTGAATAATAAGTTCTTTAAATAATGTATGGAAAATAATACTATTAATAATAGAGATCAAAGTGAAGCAAAATCTTTCTTCAAAAATCTAGAAAAATACATCAAAATGTAAAAACATATCAAAAGTAATTTGTAAATTAAAATTGGTAAATTTTTCTGAAAAGAGAATAGCTACTTAAAGAATAGATGGAAAAAATTATAAATGCAATGGAAATCTTATTATAGATTAAATTTACATTATATATACTATATATTTTACTAAATTTTGCATTTCATCATTATACAAAAATGCACAAACTTTCCAAGCAATTCAATAATACATTATAAATGTGCAAATATAACTACAGGCACTTCTCTAGTTATGAACATTCATACTAACAAATGTGAAATTTCATTTTCAAATTTCACAAACTTTCAAAATCTTCTCTTCTCTCTTCAATAATTTTAAACAATATGATAGCAGAATGCTCTAGCAACTAGTAGAATGTAAAATTATACTGTTAACTAATATATTATGGCAGTATTTCAAGATGGTGGCAATTACCCAAAAAATCCTTGCTTTTATATTTGGAACTTTTCATTCAAATCTATGAAATAAGAAACTTCTAATTTGTCCAATTGTGAAATATATTACAAAATAAAGTATATAAAATTATTTCAATTTTTTGAAGCAAAAATAATAATAATATTTGATTTACAAACAATCTAATGTATGAACAAAACTTTCATATGAATTATGTTCATAACTAGAGGACCACCTGTACTTATAATATATGAAAATTTTTGTTAAATATGATGATAACATAAATTATATCTGTTTATTTCATTATACAATACTTAATCAATCTTAATCAAATTTTTTGTTTTAAAGCTTTACATTTTGCTTTTCAATATATGTTTATATTTATTCTCGTAAAAATATTAAAATTAAACTGTATTTTCAGGCTAATTTATTTAACAATAACTTTAAAACAAATAAACATAAAATATTAAGTTCAAATATTTTGCAATTTAACAAAAATAATTTGATTTAACAAAAAATAACCATAAATCTATTTTCTTTAAAATTAAAAAAAAAATTAAAAATAGGATGATTTACATTTTAAGTTTTCAATTTTCAATGACTAATTGAAATAGTTTTATATCTTATTCCATACTTTAAAGTAAAATTACATTAAATTTTATAACTTTTTATAAGTTTATTAAAATAACGAAATATAATGAAATAAATGTGTTATAATATTTCATTATATTGTCTTAAGATTATGATATTTTGATTTAATAATAAACACATATACAATTATAAAATAAAAAAAAATTATTATAGAATGACTATTCTTATATAAACAGTCTATTATGATAAAAATTAACATATATGTTAAATATATGAACTGAATCAATTAACTTTAATATTTTTTTTTCCAAATCACATGTAATTAATTGTTAAATATTGTAATACATATTTTTAATAGCAATAAAACTTTTGATGAATGTTAAATATATAATAAATTTATTGGATATCCAAAAGCTTCACTAAATATAAATATGAATTATATTTTTCACATTTTCATTTCAATTTATTAGATTCACAAGTAATATATTAAAACTGATTTGTAAATAAACCATGAATAAATTCCAATCTTATGATGCCTTATATGATAACAAATTTAAATTTAAAGAAATTTAAAACTGCTTACTATAAGTCTCACTAAAAACACATAAAACCAAAGCACTACGAGCAGTGAACTAAAATATTAACGTTTATTATACAGTGGTAAAAACACTTTCGGTATACCACGATACCATCCTCAGTTATGCATACATTAGAACAGTTTTTTAAAAAAATTCTAGAACAAAATATAAAAATAATAACAGTTCTCATTCTTATATTCTGGCCGGAAAGAATCATAGAAAACAAAAACCTAAAAGGTTGAAAGGTTTTAAAAATATTAGAACAACATTAATAAATTTAGTAAAAATAATAATGTTATAATGTAAAAATAAAATAAATTAAATAAGGAAGAGGTTCTTCATCTGTTAAGGGTTAAGATACAGAATAGTCCATCTTGTTACAATTAAAAATAAATGGATGAAATAGATAAAAGGTTCATTAGCTTAAAAGGGGTGGTTATTGCATTTATTAATTATATACTTCCACGCCTTCGATGTATTGTCCGCTAGCTGTGAATTAACCACTATTTCATTTTGTTTTGCTTTTAAGATTTCAATTTTTTCTGTGATAAATAAATCTTTATGATCTTGTACTTTCTTAAAGATTTTGGCTTCATTCCACAAGATGTTAACATTTTTTTCATAAGCTCTTTGAGCCAATACTGTCATTAGATTTCCTTTACGCACATTATCTTTATGTCTTCTATTCGATCTACAAAGTTTCTTTTTGTAGCTCCTATGTATACTTCTTGGCAATTATCTTGAATATTATCGATTGGTACTCTGGGAGATTCTGGAGTCTAACTTTGGGTTTCTTTTCTTTTTGTCATTCCTCAGAAGGTTAAAGATTGTAGGGACCCTTTTGTAAGTGCATTTAGTACCGGCTTTGCTTAGGGTTTGGTTTATGGTCTTATATTTGTGTACCTTATATGGCAAGGAGATCCTTGTATTCTCGTTAGTTGGGGTGCATAAAGGTGAACGGTGTGGGGAAACATTAGAGGCATATTGTTCGGTTTCAAACTTACGTTTCTGTTCTTGAAAAATTTTACGCATAAAGGCAAAGCTATAACCATGTTTTGCTCCACATTGGTAAATCCTTTTAAGTTCAGTGTTTAAAAATACGGCATTACTGCAATGGGTTAGGACCCTACGGAAGAATGCGCGGAAAACATTTCTTATATGCCCATGGGTCGTTCGACCAACAAGGTATCATAGTAGTTGTGCACGTAGGCTTGATAAACACAGTGGTATTCATGTGCCCATAGTTAGCCAGTATTTTAATATCTAAAAAGTTTACAGATTTATCATCTTCAACAGTTAGTTTAAGTTTGAGGTCATATTGAGGCTTTGTGAAATGTTCTAGTAGCTTATCACTAAAGCTTTGGTTCCTCCAAAATTCTGTTGCTAAGGATTACTTTGGAGGAACCACCGCATGGAAATGGTGTATGCCAAAAGGACTAAGATAATTTAATCAAGAAATTTATTTTTAGTATAGATTCTTTATGTATTTATATACTTTTATCATTGTATAATTTGTATCATATATATGTTTATATTGATTTTGTTTAAATTTCTCAAACAATTAATTGTAAATTTTAAACTTTCATTCTTTTATTCTAATATTCTTATATTAATATTCATTTTGAACACTTTTGTGCAGACTGAAGTGGGTTTAATAAAACCGAAAGTACTTTCTGCAATTCTATAGTTATGTATTTTTTATTGTGCCTATCTTAGTGCTATGATTAATATTTAGCTTGTTGTTTATCTTTACATAATGCCACAAATCAGAAAAAGTGAAAAAAATCGGAATAACATTGAGGGGTTTGTGGAAGATTTGAACAACAAGAACAATGACAGGAAAGTCTTAATAAACTGAACGTATTCATTTGTGCAATTCCATTTTTTTCATAGAACATCCAATAACCCGACAAGCCCCAGTCCCATATGTGTCAGATTACAAAGACTCTACTGTATTTTTAGATCATTCATTTAATAAAATTTATTGATATGAAATATAAATGCTTAAAAATTTAATTTGATAAAATCTTTTTACTTATATAACATTTCACAACTCAGTTTTTAACTACTACTATAATATTAAAAATATCAATTCATTTTATAGCTGAATTTACACTCTATGATTGGTATTCAATCAAAATTTACATTAATTATGATCCTGCATTTAACAGTTTGATATATATGTTACAGGACAAACCCGAATTCAGGAAATACTAGAATTTCTTAGTCGAAACAAAGACGTCCTAAAGCTGGTCAGACATTCTGGTATTTCCTAGGCCGAACTTGAAATGCCGAACATTTCTCATTCAAAGTCCGGAATTTCTAGTTTTTCCTAGTCAAAACCCGAAGTGATGAACAGTTAAACCAAAAGTCTTCATTTCTTATGTATTCCTGCTCAGAGTTCGATATTTGCTCTTCATTTCTTATGTATTCCCGCTCAGAATTCGATATTTGCCAGCAGCTTCTCATGTATTCCCGCTCAGAACTCGATATTTGCTAGCAGAAATTCTTTCTTTAGAGAATACCCGCAACGATAAACACACCTAATTGAGGAAGGCTGCAATCTGCGCCAGTGGACGTACACAGGCCTAAACCCACTTTCAATGAAGCATTGTGTATCTAAATTATGTTTGTGCAAAATCTAATTGAGGAAGGCTGCAATCTGCGCCAGTGGACATACACAGGCCTAAACCCACTTTCAATGAAGCATTGTGTATCTAAATTATGTTTGTGCAAAAAAATAACATTTTGTATAATTCTAAATGCCACAAAAGCCTATTTTGCAAACATAAATAATAGATACTAGTTGTGTTTTTATTTTTGTATTTACGGTAATACTGGGAATACAAAAATTGTTGATTAGTTATTTAAAAACATGAATTAATTAAAAACATTATTATAATGAACATAATGCATATTTTTATTATTTGACAAGAAATAACAATTTCATTGTTATTTTCTGTAGAGAAAATGAAATAACACAAATTGAAAACATAATTAACTCTCATTCGTGATTACATGGTTGATTTTAAAGAACTGAGATTGCCAATTTTTTTATTTTCATTAATCGAAGTTCAACATAAAATACGAAGTAATAAATTTTAAAAGTGAAAAACACGACTAGGTAACTCTTATTTATTTTTGCAAAGTAGGCTTTTGTGGCATTTAGAATTACACAAAATGTTATTCTTTTTGCACAAACATAATTTAGATATACAATACTTCATTGAAAGCGGATTTAGGCCTGTAGGATCCACTGGTGCAGGTTGCAGCCTTCTTCAATTAGGTGTGTTTATCGTTGCGGGTATTCTCTAAAGAAAGAAATTTCTGCTGACAAATATCGAACTCTGAGCGGGAATACATGAAAAATGAAGAGTTTTGTTTTAACTGTTTGCCACTTCAGGTTTTGACTAGGAAAAACTAGAAATTCAGGACTTTGAATAAGAAATACTTGGCATTTCGAATTCGGCCTAGAAAATATTAGAATGTCTGACCAGCGTTAGGACATTCTCGTTTTGACTAGGAAATTCTAGTATTTCCGACAAGCATTAGGACGTTCTTGTTTTGACTAGGAAATTCTAGTATTTCCTGAATTTAGGTTTGTCCTGTAACATATATATCAAATAAAAAAATAAATTTCATTTACAAAGTAGGTCTGTCCTGTAACATATATAAGCATTTAGTCTTGATCATTAATTTTTTCTTTTACTTTTCCCTCTTAATATTTTGTTTTCTTTTAGAATATCTTAAAAATAATAATCAAACCTAAAAAACAATAGTCAAAGGAAGCCGTATACACTCAGTGCACTGATGATAAACAAATGATTAAAAAATTCCATGCAATGTCAGAAATGTTTTTTATTGTTTTCTCTTAGGCAGTTTATATTTCAAGTTTATACAAAAATTTTATTTTTGAGCAAAGATATTCAAAATTAGTTTTACCTCATAATTTGTGATTGATATTAAAAATAACATAATACGAGAGTTGATCCAGAAATAAGGTTCCCATCAATGTTACAAATAGACAACATTGTTTATTCTCATAGCAATGTACATTGTTGGAAAGAAGACATTTTGCTCTATTTTTTGACATAATTGCCATCTTTTTCTACACATTTTTGTAGACGGTGCTCCAATTTCTGTATCCCAATGTCGTAGAACTCCGCCGCCAACCGGCCAACGCGTTACCACTCGGCCATCCGGCCGCCATTCAAAAACTATTGACTGTTGCAATATGATAAACATGTTTTTTCCCTGAAAAACATCATTTTTAGCATCAACTTTCAAAATAATATATATATATACAGGTAGGCCTCGATTAGCGCGAATAATTGGTTCCACGAATTTCTCGCGCTAATCGAAGTATTAACTCTATGGAAAATATGGTAATTGGTTCTTGCTTTGTGAGATTCCGGCCATTAGCTA
>AYEL01082573.1:0-38470 GCA_000484575.1 Olivierus martensii
AAATCGTGTGACCGTTCTTGGACTGCTCCTCGTCCGGTTTTACTAACCGAAAATTAACAGTAATTTGTTAATTGACATCATAAAAGGAGCTTTGTTAGTAAGACTGATCTGTGTTTACAACTCGCGCTAACCGAATAACGGTATCAATTTTTTAAGTCGCGCTAATCGAATTCGCGCTATTCGAAGTCGCGTTAATCGAGGCCTATCTGTATATATATACTACTGGCCATTAAAATTGCTACACCAGGAAGGAATGCAAATAACAGAATGATATTTATTGGACACATACATGATAGTGAAAAGAACAAGTGATTCAATTTACAGGAAATCAGGATATATAGATCCTGAGAAATCAGTATCCAGAGCAGCCACCTCTGGCAGCAATAACAGTATTTATCCGCCTGGGCATGGAGTCAAACAGAGATTGTATGGCATGTACGGGTACCGCAGACCATGCAACTTCAACACTATGCCACAGTTCATCGACAGTGGCATAGATGGTGGCGTGCCAGTTGACCACACGTTTTCAATTGGTGAGAGATAAGGAGAACGTGCTGGCCAGGACAACAGTCGAACATGTTCTGTAGCAAGGAAGGTCAGGATAGTATGGGCAACATGCGGTCGTGCATTATCCTGCTGAAACGTTGCGTTAGGGAGGCCTCGAAGAAATGGCAGAGTCACGGGTCTTAACACATTAGAGATGTAACAGTTGCTGTTCAAAGCCGGATTGGTCGCGTGGAAACGCTTCGGCTTTCCACTCTGGAGGACCCGGGTTCGAGTCTCGGGTCCCACCCCTAGAAAATATTTATCATGGGGTCCGGGCCCGGCCCATCGATCCCTATCCTCCACAATCCGGCTGACCCCTCCGCAGGGGTGGCAGCCTGTGGAAGGGCTTGTTTCGCCCCGCCACTTAGTACTCTTACTGAGTGGCGTCATCTGTTGACAAAAAAAAGTGCCGGGAATGCGCACAAGAGGTGATCGAGACGTGTATCCAATGGCACCCCATACCATCACTCCAGGTGATGGGCCAGTATGACGATGTCGAATGCATACTGGCAATGTGCGTTCTCCACGATGTCGCAGACACGGATGCGACCATCATGGTGCTGTATACAGAACCGGGATTCGTCTGAAAAGATGACGTGACGCTATTCCTGCGTCCAGGTTCGTCGTTGATCACACCATTAGAGGCGCTCCTGTCTGTGATGCAGTGTCAAGGGTAGCCGAAGCCATGGTCGCCATGCTGACAGTCCATGCTGCTGCAAACATCGTCGAATTGCAAACGACTCCATTTCTCGACTCAGAGTTCGTGACGTCGCTGTACGATCCCTTGTGGCCATGCGGATAAGATGTCTGTCTTCTCGGCTGTTAGTGATGGGAGGCCGCTGAGATCCTGTACGACGTTCCGTCTGACTGTCCTGAACCCATTGATTCCATGTTCTGTGGACAGTCATGGGATCTCGAGCAACCCGAGCAGCAATATTGCGGTACGATAAACCACAATCCCGGTAGGCTACGAATCCTTCCTCGATCAAAGCCTGACACATGCTGGTAGGCATTTCTTCTTCTTACACGAGGCATTACAACAACTTTCTTAGCCGCAAACAACGTTCAAATGCAATTTGGGTATGAGAAACCTGCTATCGAATCTCTACTTTTATACACGTTGTAGGTGTCGCTACCGCTGCCTGCTTTGCATGAATGCACTGAAAATCTAATCATTTGCATATCACAGCATGTTCTATCTGTCATGCAAATTTCATGTGTGTGGCATGCCACCTTCCTGGTGTAGCAATTTTAATGGCCAGTAGTGAACAAATATATATATATTGATATAAATAAAAAATAGATAATAATTTATTTAATATTTTATTGAAAACAAATAATGAGTAAAATAATTATAAATTATCTTATATTTGAAATAAAAATAGATCTTTTTTCTTAATCTGAAATTTTGTTTTCCTGCTTTTCCTCATAGCAAAATCTTTAATAGCGAAATAAAAATAGATCTTTTTCTTAATCTGAAATTTTGTTTTCCTGCTTTTCCTCATAGCAAAATCTTTAATAGCACTATCAATATCGATTGCATCACTCATTTCTTGCTCAATAGAAAAAATAGCCAGATTAGTCAATCTTAGTGTACTCATTGTCGATCGTAAATAATTTTTGATTAACTTCAGTTTAGAGAAGCTTCTCTCACAGCTGGCATTGCTTATGACAATCGTGAGGAATATTCTAAGCAATTAGGCAGGGTAACTTTCAGCCTAAATTTCATAATAAATTTTAATAAATCAAGTGGACTTGAATTCATTAATTCATTTTTATTTTCCGTGGCAACAACAAAAGTCCTTAGCCGCACGCGAAACTGCTGGACGTTGACGACCAGTAGTTATGGCTGCCTTTCTTATGCCAGCCAAATTACTTCCTTGTGGATTGTAGAAATTTATTCAGATTGGTGTCCAGGGCAGACGCCCCCTCGCGGCACGCCACTACATATATTGTACATTATTTACTAACTTTTTTAACAACTATTGTTAGAATTAATATATTATATGTGCGGCCCGAGACAATTTTTTTTCTTCAAATGTAGCCCAAGGAACCAAAAGGTTGGACACCCCTGGTCTATACTCTGGAAAGTTGACACTTGCTGATCTGCCATCTAAGGCAATATACACCGACAAAGAACGAAATTTGCGAATCCAAACTGTTTTTAGATACGCAAGGTGCACATGTTGTTAGAAGACAAGACTTTATGGATAATAGAGGGGCATATACTTTGCGCAGTCGCAGTAGGTAGCTACTGCGCAAAGTATTGTTGCGGACGTTTTCAGCTTCACTGTTCTTGCGGAGTTGGATCTCCTTTAGTCTCCTTAATATTAATTCAGCGATAGGGATTTTGCCGCCCCTAGCAATGTGCCGCCCACAGATTACTAATACAGATGGGACATTTAGCTAAAAACAAGGAAATTTCAGTACCACAGCGCATCCTCAGTTAGGTGATGTGTGGTATTTTTTCTTGAACGTAAAAGTTTTATAATTTTTCAAGACATTGACTAGTATTAATATTTACAAAATCATTTAAAGAAGCAATTAGGCAGGGTAACTTTCAGCCTAAATTGCATAATAAATTTTAATAAATCAAGTGGACTTGAATTCATTAATTCATTTTTATTTTCCGTGGCAACAACAAAAGTCCTTAGCCGCACGCGAAACTGCTGGACGTTGACGACCAGTAGTTATGGCTGCCTTTCTTATGCCAGCCAAATTACTTCCTTGTGGATTGTAGAAATTCATTCAGATTGGTGTCCAGGGCAGACGCCCCCTCGCGGCACGCCACTACATATATTGTACATTATTTACTAACTTTTTTAACAACTATTGTTAGAATTAATATATTATATGTGCGGCCCGAGACAATTTTTTTTCTTCAAATGTAGCCCAAGGAACCAAAAGGTTGGACACCCCTGGTCTATACTCTGGAAAGTTGACACTTGCTGATCTGCCATCTAAGGCAATATACACCGACAAAGAACGAAATTTGCGAATCCAAACTGTTTTTAGATACGCAAGCAGTTGTGCACATGTTGTTAGAAGACAAGACTTTATGGATAATAGAGGGGCATATACTTTGCGCAGTCGCAGTAGGTAGCTACTGCGCAAAGTATTGTTGCGGACGTTTTCAGCTTCACTGTTTTTGCGGAGTTGGATCTCCTTTAGTCTCCTTAATATTAATTCAGCGATAGGGATTTTGCCGCCCCTAGCAATGTGCCGCCCACAGATTACTAATACAGATGGGACATTTAGCTAAAAACAAGGAAATTTCAGTACCACAGCGCATCCTCAGTTAGGTGATTTAGGGTATTTTTTCTTGAACGTAAAAGTTTTATAATTTTTCAAGACATTGACTAGTATTAATATTTACAAAATCATTTAAATAATAATGGATAGTTTGTTATTTTAAAATATAGAATTATATTGAATAATAATATTACGTAGTAATCTGCACAGATTACTAATACAGATGGGACACTTCCTATACTTTCAATGGTAACTTTTCAAAATGACGTACCATATAAAGAACCAGTCCCATCTTTATTAGTAATCTGTGGTAATCTGTTTCCCACAAGCAGCTTTGGTTTCTAGCAGCCATCTTGTTTTTTTTAAGACGTTTTATCGTAGCTCGTGGATCGAAGTTAACTTTAGTTATTTATAAAAAATATTGTAGTGAAGATTTGAATTTATAGGCCATATCCTCCTTCATATAAACAGGAAGAAGAAGAAGAAGATTGGAATTTATAATAATATATAACGTATTTTCTGCTGAGAGAGAGAACTCATCCGCTTAGGCTTAGTAAACGTACTGTATATTAGTTATTTTGAAATGTTTTCATTATTGTTATTTAATATCACTAACATATTTTTTGATATATAACTCCAGTTTGTACAAATATCACTTTTCAATAAAATTATATTAATATATTATACGTTGTTTTCTGATGCTAGAAAATAGAATATAAATATATGAATACAGGTTTCATTAATGTTTAACAATTCGGAAAGAAATTAGTAGCAAATTTATATTATACGTAATTCGAATGTGTAAAATCTAAAGTATGATTAAAAATCAACTTTTTATTTTTAAAAATACATTTAACTTCTTAAAATCGAAAATAAATCGAGAAGGTAGTATTCACAATAACGATTATACAGGAAGTACAGCCATTTTTGTGATGTCATGACTTCTTTTATTGGCTTTGTTGATGATGACGTTTAGTGTTAATAGCGCCATCTAAGTTACGTTACGTTCTAAGCAATGTGATTGTTCTTTATATAACTACGTCATTTTGAAAAGTTACCATTGAAAAGTATAGGAAGTGTCTATGATACGTCATTTTGAAAAGTTACCCATTGAAAGTATAGGAAGTGTCCCATCTGTTCATTTTCAAAAGTTACCATTGAAAGTATAGGAAGTGTCCCATCTGTATTAGTAATATGTAGTGCCGCCCGGGGCAGGCCCCCTTTGCCCCCCTATGCTACACCACTGGTCCGTGCAGCTGATGGAGGGGATATTGAGCATTTGTAATTGTGGTGAATGAAACTTTAGGCCTTACTTCATACTTAATAATTTATTTTGTAACTGTATCACATTTTCATTATTAAATATAATTATTTGAAATTGGTCATTCTTTTTGAAACACCAGTATTTATTATCATCTGTGTTTATTAACGTCTTTACTTAACAACTACTGCTAGAATTGGTATATTTTATGTGCGACCCGAAACAATTTCTTTTTTTTCAAATGTTGCCCAACGATGTGAAAAGTTAGACACCGCAGGCTTAGACCGGCCACAAACTAGTCGATATTGCAACAATCCGGTCGCATTCGATGTCGTACCAAAATCGTACGTTCAGTACAACTTAGGCTGGATTCACACTGAGCTTGCGACTGCGATCGCAACCACGACCGCGACCGTTGCTATAGAAACAATCCCATCAGGCCTCGCTTCACTACTGCGAAGAATAGCGTAAGCCAAGCCTGATGGGATTGTTTCTATAGCAATGGTCGTGTTCGTGATCGTGATCGCAGTCACCTGGCCAGTGTGAATCCAGCCTTAGGCTGGATTCACACTGGCCAGCCGGCCCATTCACACTGATCTTACGACTGCGATCTCGACCACGACCGCGACCGTTGCTATAGAAACAATCTTATCAGGCCGCGCTTCATGACTGTTCGCTGCGACCACGACAATATTCAACTTGCTGAATATTGTCGCGATCGCAGCGGCTACGTCATTACGATAGCCAATAGAAAGGAGGCATTTGGCCATCTATTACGAGCTGTATGCTACATCAGCTCTTATTGGCTGTTGTTTAACTATTAGTTGATTCGAAAAATCGTGAAGCAGGTCGTGATCAATGTGCATGTTCCGTCGCAAGCCGTCAATCGTGCTTGTAGTCGTAATCGTGATCACAGGTCAGTGTGAATCCAGCCTTATCATTCCAGCGACATCGTCACCTCCGACGATGAGGAAGGAGGTGTGAAGAGGCGGAGCGAGCAACAAACTTTAGAAAGTTGAGCATGCATATTTGGTTGGATATTGTTGTTAGTTTGTCAGATGATCTATATTTATTAAATAAATTTGAGATTTTAAACCAAATTTTATTTAAATGATTTTATTGGCAAATTTTATTTATTTTTACATTTAATGATGTAATTTGAATCAAAATTTAAATAATAATAATAATAATAAAATTAATATAGGAAGAAAAATTTACATTATCTAAAGGTAAATGGCATTGTTTTAAATGCTAAGAAATATTTTATTGGAGAATAAAACAACTATTCATTCTACTAGAATTGAGAAATTCAATCATTCTGCGATTAAGGAAAAACAAACTTTTTGTTTGTGTCATAATTTTATTCTTTTTTGAACAGCTCACTAACAATATATATACAATATATAAAGATAAAATGAATATGCAGTTCAACGGAAACCAGCATTGGCATGTCTTCTCTGTACGTCGGCATTATTCGATAGGTAAACAAATGTTTGAAAAATATTCAGATGTTCGAGAAATGTGATTGGCTGTGAAAATAACGTCATGTGTGACGTCATTTTAAAACTTCGCCAGGATCGCAGCTAGCATTATTCGATCGTATTTTGAATGCTGAGGCATTCATCGAGTACAAACACAATGAATTACAATGATTATTCGCGCGATTCACAGATAAGCAGCATTGTATATTGACACAGAAGGTAGTATTTTCGAACATCTATTATAAACGTGTAATATTAATTTAAGAATAAATACCAAATACAGATCTGCTTCTTCTACATAGCCTTTTTTTTACGACTAAACCAGTTAGAGCTCTGAAACCATTCAGAATTGAACCTATATTTATAAAGCTTTTTTGTTATGACAGAACAAAGTTGTGATTTCTCAACACCACTCATTCTGCATATTCAATTAAAATAATAATATAAACATCTGATTACGCTACTGTCAGACACAGAATGCCAGAATTTATTTTTCATTTTCATAGTAACGTATTTCAGAATATGCTAAATATTGTTCAAATCCCATAATAATAAAAAATTATATTTTCGATATAAAGCATATCCGAATTCTTCTTATTGAACAATTTGTTATTTTCAGTCATCTATATGACAGAGAATATCGCAGTCAATCTTCATATTAATGATGTTAAGAAATTTTTAGAATGGCTATTCATCAAAAGCCATAAATCAATGTTGTCATAAAATTCTATTGTTTTATTGATTAAATATTCACTGTACCCTAATAAAACAAAAATAAACCTGTTATTTATTCATGTATCTATCATTTTCTATTGTAAAATATTAGTTTCACAATACCATAGAATTTTTACAAATTAAACGATTCTGAAGGACAGAATTATTATATTCATATACAAAATAAACAGATTTATAACTCAAATCTTTCAGTATGAGAAATAGATAAATTTCTCTCATAATAGAAAATTAGTAATCTGGATTGCTAATTACATGATTCTTTATTGGTAGATTAATAGTATCAATAGATGGTTTTAATATAATATTAATCACAAATGGCATTTATACAGTAATACAGAAATTTCTGCGAAAGTAAGAAATAAAATTTTGATTATTATTTTAATCAAAAATAATAATCAAAATTTTATTTCTTACTTCCGAAAAAAAACAGAACGTGAAGTTTAGGTTAACAGGAATTATTCAAAATAATCGAAATAAATTATAGTACAATAATTTCCTCTTATTAAAATCGAAACATGATATAATAAATTTCATATTTTAATGTCTTGATGTAGATTAGCATTTATATCATCATCATCATCATGTCCACAAGACCATATTTATGCACGGGCACTCGAGGCGCTAGCCTGGGTCCCGCAGATATACGGGACTCCAAAAATTAAATTTGTCAGAAAGTTTTTAAGAACTTACGAATTTTACTTCAAAAAATTATAATAATGAATATCGAAATCAAATTAAGATATTTGAATATAATAGGTTATATAAATAAAAATCGAAACAATTTTTTGTTTTGCCTTCATTGAGCTCAAACTAACAATATACTATGACTTATAACGAATAGTTATTTTTCAAGCAAGGGCAATAGAATTGTTTTTAAATATAAAAGATAGCATATTTCTCCACTATTTTCTAGCAATACATTACCCGAACCTTCGTAATTGCATTTATACAGTAAAACAGTAAGAAATAAAGGGATTATACTTTAGATTTATTTCATCATTTAAACCAGAGGTGGGCAATTATTTTCTGCCGCGGGCCGGATTAACAATCTTTAGAATGAAGCAGGCCATATAAAAATTGAAAAGTACCTAAGGGCGAATTTAACTTTATGTCCCCGTAATTATGTAATTATTAATTATTATTATGTACTTATGTAATGAAATTATTAATGATAACATTAACTAATTTATTAATAATTAATAAAAACTACTTTGAGTATAAAATGACTACTCACATTTAAGCAAGATTGATTCTTGCACAAACATATTCCTTTCACCATCACATGAGACAAGAATTGGTTGCGCCAATTTATTTGCACACGTTCTTGTCAATCTCGCTATCGTGTGTAGCCACTTTTGTGATACTTACGCAAAAAATATATTCGTGTATCACTATTTTTAAAAATATGTAGTCAAACCGCGAAATATAGAATCCTGCATGGAATCATTATCTTGATATATTTTTACTTCTTATTATATATTTATGTAATTATTGGGTTGTTCGAAAAATAATTTCATTTTTTTTCCCAGGTTAATTGTATTTTAACCTGTCAATTTCATTCTAAGCCATATTGTCATTATAAATTTTGACAGCTGATATTTCAAGGTATATTTATAAAAATTTTTTTTTGATTCTGTGCAGTTGTTTTTTTTTTTGGTGTCCTATCAAAAATGGAAAATAAAATGAAGATTTTATTTTTTTTTGTCATCATATCAAAAATGGAAAAAAAAAAGGAGCATTTTTGGCATATTTTGCTTTTTTATTATCGAAAAGGTAAGAATGCTGTTCAAGCAAGAAAAAAGTTATGTGAAGTGTTTGGAGAAGATGTGTTAACAGAACACCAGTGCCAAAATTGGTTTGCAAAATTTCGTTTTGACAATTTCAATATTAAAGATGCAGCATGTGTTGGAAAATCAATTGAAGCTGATGATGACAAAATAAAGGCACTGGTTGAAGCAAATTGCCAAATAACAACATAAGAAATTGCTACAAGATTGAATTTGTCAAATTTGATTGTTCATGACCATATGAAATGACTTGGGTTCATTTCAAAGCTCAATATTTGGGTTCCACACATTCTCAAAGAAAGAGATTTGCTCTGTTGCATTGACATCTGTGATTTGCTGTCAAACATCAAGAAAATGATCCCTTTCAGTAGCAAATCATAACTGATAATGAAAAATGGATTGTTTACAACAATGTTGAACACAAGCAATCATGGAGCAGAAGATATGAGCCAGCTCAAAGCACTTCGAAAGCAGATATTCATGAAAAAAAAGTGATGCTCTTTGTTTGGTGGGATTTCAAGAGAATTGTTTTTTTGAGCTTCTACCAGACAATTCCACAATTAATTCAGAAGTGTATTGCCACTAACTGGACGAACTGAGTGATTCCGTCAAACAGAAGAGGCCAGAATTGATTAACAGAAAAGGCCTAATGCTTCACCATGATAATGCCAGACTTCATACAAGTTTGATGACTCACTAGAAGCTGTTACAGCTTCGATGGGATGTGGTACCACACCCACCCTGTTTGCCAGATCCAGCACCTTCTGAAAATTATTTGTTCCAGTCTTTAAAGAATTCTTTAGATGGCAAAACATTTAGTTCAAGTGAACATGTCAAAAATCACTTTGGTTCAGTTTTTTGCAAGCAAAGAACAGAAATTCTATGAGCATGGAATCATGCTACTACCAGAAAGATGGCAAAATGTATTGGACCAAAATAATCAATATATAATTAAATAAAATATTTATATGCTATAAAAAAATTGCCATTCATTTTCATGAAAAAAATGAAATTACTTTCCAAACAACCCTATAGAAGTAAAAATCAATATTTAATATACTATAATACAAAAAATGATAAATAGCTGCAGAAAGAAAAAATTTTACATACATGAGAAAATATAATCACAATATAATGAACAATTATAATGTTCAATAAATGATGAAATGTATAAATAATATATAGATATTCCCCAGACTTGGAAGAAGGGATTAAAACTACTTCTAATATCAAAGTTATTAGAGAGAAATGACAACAGTATTTAATATCAGGAAAAAATTCCTTTAATAAGAGCAAACTGGAATGCTTTGACTACTATGTAGTTGAAAACATTTTGGTTTACTCTTATTAAAGAAATTTTTTTACTGATATTAAGTGTTCTTATCATTTTTCTCTAATAACTTTGATATTCTCCAATTTAGATATATCTGACTTTCATAAAATTGGACTTTACATAAAATATTTTTTGTAATTTTTCTTTTTTTCTTTTTAGATATATAGCATAAATACCTGTATTTGTAAGTTACAAATGAGTGCATATTAATCTATTAAAAATTATATTTATAACATTATCAATGACAATGGAATAACATGTGCAAGAGATGATAAAAGTAAATTGTTAGTTTTAATAAAAAAATGAATATGATAGACATTTAGTATACTTTATTAATGAAACAATTAACCTAGATGGCTGAAGATCCAACAAATAGAACAGCCCTGAAATTAAATAGAATACTCAAACATAAAAAGATTCACTCATGATTTAAAGAATGCAATTGAATTGGCATTGAGACTACTTAGATTTTTTGGTTTCATAAAAAGATATAAAACACCGGTGACTATATGATCAATACTAGAAAAAATATGCACCAATATATTTGCTTGAAAAACAGATTGCTACTTGGTGTGTGACATATATGACAAGTCAGGAATAGGTACTCACAGCAAATAGAGAATTGATCGATATCTTATATGAAGTGGGACAATTACAAAAGGAGCTACTTGAAATATAAAATTTTGAGGCTTTATATTCTAGTATGAATTTAGCACCAGCTTGTATCAAGCTTTATAGATTTTTATTAACTTACTTATCAGACAATGAAAAAGAGCCCACTGTCTTAAGAGACTTGTGTTATATCCTTATGCATGAGTTATACTTTACCTACAATGGAATTTTTTATATGCAGAACCTAGACATACCAATCAATAGTTCCCTAGCCTTGTTATAGCCAAATTGATTATAAAAAAAATGAGCTTTCTATATTACCTTCACTGAAATATAGTCTAAAAATTTATAGGAGATATATAGATGACATTTTAATTATCAGAGAGAAGAATAGATATATGATTGATATAGAAAATGCTTTATTTGATGAAACTTTGGACTTGTTTTTAAAAAAGCAAAAGTCTAGCTGGAAACTGAATATCTAGACTTAAAAATTAAGATTCAAAAAAGGGAATATATTAAAGTTGTTTATAGTAAAGACAATTAGACATTTATCAACTTTTATTCATTAAGAATAACATCAAAAAAACCTTGGTGCTATAAAATAGCTGCTTTTAGATTGCTACTTGACAGAATTAAAATAGGTGATGAAACAAGCCATTAGCCATGAATACAGTAGTAATATGATTTATAAATTATGGGAGAAATTGAACTGTACAATAAGGAAGACAAATACCCAAAGCAAGCAAGATTATATAGATAATAGAATATATTCTTTAGATATTAATGAAATTACAGTTAAATATAAGAGGTAATTAGAGACATTCTCAGGGACTAAAATAATTTTTAATAGAAGAAATACTTTGTTTAATCCAGAGGTGGGCAAAAAGCGGCCCACCCCTTTTATTCTAAAAGAAAAAATAATAATGGATATTTTGCAGTGTAAAAAAATGGATACTGTTGCTAATATACACATACACTACTGAGTTACTCCAAATTTTGATGACATAATTAACCATGAACATAATAAATTTCACCATTCACATTAAGTTAAAAATTTGTTTTTACAAAATTAATTACATAGGTACCTAATATTTTGTAACATTCTGGTGTAATAGGTTGTTAGTAATCAATCAGTTTGATAAAACATTCATGTTTTTAAAGAAAATTATCTGAATTTATTAATTTGTATGAAGAATTACTTTGTAATGTTTCTAATGAAAAAAACAGTTTCTACGGATGCTTTTGAACTCTTGGCATACAAACAAAAACTAAGAAAACAACACAAGAAAAGTATATCTTAAAAATAATATTGATACACGAACATATACCAGAAAAATTATTTTTATAATTTAATCAAAAAAGACAGTTATGTTTTAAATAATAAAAAGACTTTTGTTTATAATTACATACACAGTAGAGTGTCAATTATCCAAGTTTCTTCTCAAATTATATATTGAAAATTATGTAGATATAAACTTCTTTTATTAAGTTTATATACAATTTGTAAATTATAATGTAAGTTATTTGAAATGCAAAAGCTTATTTTTGTTAATTTTGAAGTTCTCTAAAATATAAATGTTATAAAACAAAAACAGTAAGCTAAACTAGGTAAATATCAAGAATCTTATCTTTCTGCCCAGTGGCAAATAATTTTTCAGACTAGATATTTATCTTTGAGCCAACATTATCATAGATTCATGCAAATACAACATTAATGTTAAAATCATTCAATTATATAGCAAAGAATATTTTTATAATAATAATTCTGCTGATGATCATAAAAAATTTTTATAAAAATCATATTTTTATAAAAATTTTTCATCATCATGTTTATTCAATTGTAAGCCAACCTCGATTTTTTGTATACATTAAAAATGAATAAAATTTGGGTTTTTAGCATTTAAATAATAGATAATGATTTTTATAAAAATTTTTCATCATCATATTTATTCAATTGTAAGCCAACCTCAATTTTTTGTATACATTAAAAATGAATAAAATTTGGGTTTTTAGCATTTAAATAATAGATACATATTTCACTATACTTAGCAAAGATAGAAAAGCAAAAATCAAAATACTGTAGGTAGCCAATTCAATTGTAGATATTTTAAATAACAAGACATTAAATTAGCATATTTACAGAATATAGGTTAATTGATTACAATTATCAAGAATCATATAAACTTAATCAAAAACATCAGAAAAACTATGTATATGATAGTCTATAATGATTATAACTTGATGATGCTCAACTCTGCAATCTATCAATTTTATTATATTTTTTTGATAGAAAATTATAAAATTATATATACAAAAGTTTTAAAAATAGCATTGTATGATATATAATATAGAACATCATGATAATTAGCTTATTAAATATTAAAATAATTTATAAAAAAAGTTTATCCTGCATTTTAACTATAAAGTGAATGAATTTTTATCATTTGCGAAAATATTATATTTTCACAACAACTTATTTAAAACAGTAAATCATTTTTAGAAATAATAATCACAATTTCAAATAGAAATTTATTAAAACAGCTCAATTAGCAAGTTCAAACAAAATTTATTGCAGTATAACGTTTTTGGAATGCACCTCAGTCCCTCTTCAGTACCGTTACACACAAGTTAATAATCTAAAAATTTTTGAACTTGCTAACTGAGCTGTTTTTATATATATATGGTATTGAGCAAGTTGCTTATCTACGTGGTATTTAGAAATTTATAGTATATGGAAACTTAAATAGTCCAGCATAAATAAAATATTAGACAATATTCTTTATCAGAAGTTCTACTAACTTTTAATTTTACTGTTTCTTTCTGTTTTAAAATTTGCTCTTATATTTGGCTATTGTTATATCTAAATTCTATGCAATTTAAAATTTGAATAATTTCATCATATTTTGTTTTATAAAAACATGAGAAAAAAGGAAAACAATGTAGTAAGTAATATTGCTTAGACAGAAAGCAATATTATCTATTTCATTGCTTTCTTAATTAAAAGACACTGATTTTAATATAATAGGTATTTTTCAGTTCATAAAAAATAAAGATAAGCTTACAATCAATTAAATATAGTGGTAATTTTTGTTTGGTGCAGTTTTGAATCAAGTGTCTATAAAAAAATATAATAAAATATTATATATTTACTATATATATAATTTTTGTAATTATATAAAAATAAATTTTCAACTTACTGATCATGTTTAAGAGATACATCTGCTGCTTTCTTCTGAATTTCCAAAATTACATTTCTAAGAGCACTAGGATTATCTTTTCTTAATGAAAATCCCACATCTATTAAAAATGATGAAGAGCTTGATGTTGTTATCTAATATATACCATTGAATTAAAAAATTACGTAACTAAATTCTTATTGTCATATCCTAGACGACTAAAGAAAGATCCTGACTAAAACCAAAAATTTATTGAATAAAAACTGGTTAGCCAAAACTTTCATGTAGGCGGTATCGCACCTTTCCTACACGTGTCTCAATCGTTCCTTCCAATTTAGTGATTTTAAAAGATGTCAAAATATTATTCTAACTTTGAAGGGTAAATTCAAAAAATATCTTAGGCATAATACGGCACTTATAAACGTTTGAATTATTTTAACCATGATTTACATTGAATATGGAGTTAATCAAATTGGCTTCTGAAATAAATTATTCATTATTCGATGGCCAAAAAATTTTTATCAGTGGTGTTAAGCCTAACTATTAAGGAAATTTATTTTTTATATAAATAGTTAAGAGTGAATCATCTTTTAAAAATAAATTCAAAATGTCTTAGGCATAATACGACACTTATAAACGTGTGAATCGCATTGTTGCCACTATTTATATTAGAATATGGAGTTTTAATCAAATTGGCTTCTGAAATAAATTATTTATTATTCAATGGCCAAAAAGTTTTTATTTACTGATATTAAGCCTAACTATTAAGGAAATTTATTTTTAATATAAATAGTTAATAGCCAATCGAGTGTTTTGACACTAAAATTTAAAAAAGTTCAAAAAGTTGAGTTAATCGATTTGGCTTGTGAATGACTCATATATCTGTTTTTTCACCACGCATGTATAAATAGGGAGGGTAAAAAAATCTACCTTAAATCTACCTTATAAGTTTGTCTTGTAAAAGTTTGTATTAGACCTGATGATGACCCCAAAGGAGGGTTGAAAACGTTTGTCAAATAAAATGTTAAAGAAATTTATTTTCAATATAAATAGTTGAGTCAATCAAGTGTTTTGACACTAAAATTTAAAAAAATTCAAAAAGTGGAGTTAATCGATTTGGCTTGTAAACAGCTCATTTGTAGGTAAGATTTGTTGACTAAGAAGCATATTTTCTTCTAGTTGTCAAAAATTGCACACAAAAATGTCACACATATCTTTTTTAATGAATTTGGACTAAACTCACAATTATGGCAAAATATCAATTGAAAAAATAATAGTAGTAGTAATAATTTTAGAATATGTTATAATTTAATAATTTCAATTAAAATTGGCTTGATATATTAATTAAATGTTAATTTTGACTCTGTTTGAAATAAAAAAAACTTGTCCTGAACTCAAACTGAAGATCTTTTAGGATAATGTCCTAACATTACATCTTCACTTTTGGGATATATGATTAAACTAATCTAATAATATTAATACATAAATTTCTCATAGACCAGAAGATTTTCTTGGTAATATTTTAATTACAAAAGTTTTTTAAACTAAATATTATTGGAATTTCAGTTTGATATTCTGAAAGTCTAGTTCAAATATGATGCTATATAAATGAATTGGGAAAACTATAAATACATATAAATTGAGATAGTCTAAATATATTCATATTGAATACCATATTATATATCATGTTAACAAAAAATATATTTACAATTTTAATAAAAACTCAATAGATAATATCAAAAAAATGCATGTACAGTAATCTTAATTAAATTAAATTAATTAATTTTAGAGTATATAAAATAATAAAATATTAAACTATACAAGTTATAATGGAAAACTGCTTATACTCAGTAAATAAATGAAGATAAACTAAAACAGCACTGATCGCAGTTGACTCAACTGCGATCAGTGCTGTTTTAGTTTATCTTCATTTATTAAACTATACTCCTTTTTAATATAACAAAATCAATAGAATTCAAAATTATAAAAGCATTACTAATAAATACATTTAAACTTAATAGAATAAAATGTCAGTTGCTTGAACATAAAATTTTCATAAATATCCAATCATATATTAAATTCTCATAAACAAATTATTTAAATATAACAATATTTATATTTAGAGCTGTCATTTAAAGTTTTCATCCTATTATAGTTATAACTGAATGATAGTGTATATTATTTATTTCTGTCATATATAGCCTAAATTGTATATATTAGTTTTTATTAATGTGCATTTTTAGATCACAATGTAAAATAAGGATAAATAAATTATTTAAATTTATTTTTAAAAATCAAAAGAGAATTTCCTTTATTTATTCATTAAGTATAATTTTAATAAAAATGACTATCAAAACATTTTCGTAAAAACAAAATTTTGTTAAATCATTTATACTAAATTTAGAAAGGAATTTATCATTAACTACTAATTGGGAGAAACATATTTATCTCTTGAAGAAATATATGTAAATATTGTTACTTATTTGAACCAAATTTAAATTACATTCATTTTTTATAAATAAAAGTAACACAAACAAAATTATTTTGTATTTAAACTCTATATTTATAAAATAAATAAGTTTTTAAATGCAACTCATATGTCATTAAGTTTTAGAAAATGACATATCTAAGTCATTCAAGATATCATATAATATTAAATGCATTAAGATTCTTAAATGAAATATTTCACTTTATAGCATATTAATCTATTTTTGAAATGTGAAAATACAGAGAGAATCTGACTTATGACAATCCAATTTACAATGATCTATGCATATGATGGCAATTAATGATAAAAAATCTGTACTTATGATGGTTGCCATTATAATTTTGTAATAATGAGACCAGTCAACTAGATGGCTGATTAGCTGCCAATATGGAAGCTTGCTGTGCTTCTACCATAATGTATGTATTTAATACCTTCATTCCTCCAGATTTCTTCCAGGAGGAGTCTAGACTCTGCTAATTCAATGTTATCGTTCACTTGATTGCCAACCTTTAGCAAGGATGTGAGCAGATGTAGTCAGCATTGGAATGTCCTGCCATTTAGTATCCAAATAAGAAAAGCAGCATATAATTCAATAGGAAAAACTGTGGCCATGCTGGACTTCAATGACCCTGATAAGTGAAGTTCTTTATTATATATAATTTTATTATAAGCATTTCAGGAAACATTCTTGAACTGAAATGAAAATATTTAACTAAAGATATTTTTGATTCAATTTAAGAATGTTTCCTGAAATGTTTGTAATGAAATTATATGTAATAAAGAAAATCACTTATCTAAATCTGATCCAGGGACTGACCTGGAATCAAATTTTGATTCCATAACTCAAAATTTTTTTGATGGGCCCAATCTGGATGTCAAAATACTTATTATAAAGTCCTATTGATTCTACCACATATGTAGCAGTTTGGAGTTGGACTGGCCTGGATATCATTATATAGTAGCCAACCAACGATTGAAATGCAACATTAAAAAAATAATTGTTTATTTTTGTTTGAAACTTGCACATAAGAATATAACTTATACATTCCACTTTTGTTTATAACTTGTAAAAGGTATTAGTAGAGAAGATGTATATTTTCCTTATTTAAAAAATAAACAACATTTATTCAATATTAGTGTATTGTACTACTTTTTAAAACTTGTTCAATATTTTAAATTTTAATAGTTGTGGAATCTGACCTCCATTTAAAACAGTTTTCTTACCTGAAATTGTGTTACAATTTTAACATATTTGAATTACAACCAAAATTATTGAATATAATCCCAACATAAGTCAGGGACTCTCTGTAATAGAAAAACCAAATCTTAAAATGAGTTCATTCCTATTCCATGTATTTAGTTTTTCAGTTTTATATTAATTAAAATTTATCATTACAATAAAATAATAACATTACATTTAAATATAAAAGACATATTGTTATAATTCAATTTAAAATTTAATATATTTATGACAAGTTATTTATTTTTATATACTACATGCATTATTTAAATGAATATTTCTAATTCAATAGCAAATTTAATAGATGTTTTTTAATATAAATTTTATTATTAAATTTTTCCATTTCTATTATTAAATTATCAAAATGTGGTATATATCCTCATTTTGAAAATTATATATTATTATTACTATTATTATATATTTACACATTTTTATATAAAATGATATTTTAATTTCTAACAAAAATTTATAAACTAGTTTTCAACTATATTTGCAAACTAAAAAACTTTTTATATATAATATGATATATTTGAAAAATAGTTACTAAATTAAAATATTGGATTTAAATAAATTGGCAAATATCAAATAATTGATGGCATCATTTTATTTGATTGTATGACTTGGCATATAATAAATAGCTTGATATAATTGCACTTAAAATGGACTTTTAACATAAACTTTGTTAATTTTCATATTTTGTAAAAAATTTTAAAATACAATCAGTTATAATGAAACAATTTTTAAATTAATGCTATAATACTGATTAAGGTGTTTATATTTTGATATAACAATGTATTCTAGATTTTATTTTTATATGTTAAATTAATTATTTTAATACCATATGGAATAAGTTATAAAACAAATATTAAATTGTAATTATATTTTTTTTCTAAGTAATTTGAATATTTTTCTAATTTTAAAAATTAAAATGCATATTCTTTTAAAAATTATAAATTTCATGTAGAAAAAAATAAAATTGAATTTTACTTTAGTTATTAAGTCTTTCCAAAAAATAAAATGTAAAATTGCATTTAGAATCTCAAAAAGAAAATAGTAATCTGCAATATCAAATATAATCAAATTTATTTTTAATATTTAAGTTTATTTCTTATAGTGCATCATGTAGAGAATAGACATAAACTTGAATATATAGTAAAACTTTCTAAATGTTCAATAAGTGATATATTTTAATAAAGACTGACAGATTGCCTCAATATTACTTATTATATAAAATACAAAAATAGAAGATCATTTGAATATTCTGTATTATTTTTCCTTGACAAAAAATTTAACTGGAAATAGCTTTTAAATAACATAATTAAAAGCTATATCAATACAAAAAGTAATGTCCCTCAAATAAATTCAGTAATGCAATTTTTAAATGAACAAAAACAATTTCATATTTATTTAAATAATTAATTCAATATGAAATATAGTTATTTTGATTTAACAAAATTAATATTTAATATAAATTAGTTTTTATATACATTTATAAACTATCATATTTAAATGTAACTATTTTTTGAAAAAGTGTGATTCAAAAACTTTCATCAAAACTAATATGCTTTGAAAGCAATTTTAGCATTTAAAAATTAATATATATAAATGATAACTTTTTGAAATATTCATCATTTTATACGTATTAATTTTTTATGAAATATAAAAGCATATTAATTACAGCAACAACAAAAAATATTAAATAATCTCACTTTGAATTTTAAATAGTTACTATTAAAAAGCATAAATAGTGACATAAATAAAAGTTTATGTATTGGACGTCACTGAATGGCAGCATATTATTTTTCAAACAGTTGTTTCAGCATCTTCAGATTCTATAATTTTTCCGAGATTCCATATATTTGCATCTCTACCTAAAGAAACAAATATATTATTTTAAAACAACTTACTAAAATTTAGAATATAAAAAAAAAGTTAATTAATTGATAATTTCTCTTACATCTCTCATGTTTACTTCTGTTATCTAATTCCATATAAAGAGTAAGCAAGTACAAAGTAAGGAAAAAAATATTGGTTTGATGGTGCTTCTCATGATTGAATAAATACACAAATAAAAAAAATAAACAATACCACTATATAAATGAGTTTTCAATAATGTTAAATATTAACAAAACAAATACTTTTGATCTTAAATCATAGAGATCATCATCAGATTGTCTGATGAAGTGAAAGATTTTATTTGTGTATTTAGGAAAAATATTTTATTCTTAGCAGAAATATTTTTAATTAAAATAATATCTTAATCTATACATTTAATCAAATATTTAAATCATCAATATAGAATGAAAGATTAAATACAGTACATTAATATAGAAATGTAACTAATGACATATTTAAGACATAATTACATGGTCTATTGAGGAAAATCATTTTAGATAAATGATCCCAAGTGATTAAAGAGTGACTAGTGAAAACAATTCACTCAATCATTTAAAATGAAGGATGAACTATGTAAGACAAGGTTTTACTTTTATTCACTGTGAATGAATCATAGCAATCTATCATCCAAAGAGAATTGTTTAAACATATTCACTTCAGTCTCAGTGAATATTTGAGAAAAACTCCCTCTCTTGTAGTCGTTGATTTTTTAATAAAAACATTGTTTTTGTAAGCAACTATCGCACTTCAGACATTCTTAGATGATTTCTGTGTATCTTTTGATCTTCTGTAATAGATCATTTTAATAAGCTAACTAATTCTATTGAATTACATCCTTGAAGTAATGATTTTGCTCATTAAAATTACATTTTTCTTTTTTCTTTTTAATTTTCTTTATTCAGTTATCAAATATTATTTAATTATGTAAATTCTAACATGAAAAATCTTATTTGACTCTATTTTGAAATGAACTGATTACTTCATTTGAATGAGGCAATTTTTTGATGTATTCATTTTGATTTTAAAAATTCCTTCAAAATGATCATTCTTAATGAACTCTTCTTGTAATAATTTCATTTTAAATGTGCAGTAATATCTAAAATTCTAAATTAATTAATCAAGAACAAAATGCATTTCCAACAACACTGCTATGCAGCACAGAGAAGATGAATCATGCAAGAAATTTGGATAAATCGTAGAGATGAACTGATACTTGTAGCCAGTAGTAGCCAGCTAGATTCCAGATTTAACAAGTTTCTTTTTTTAAGCAAGAGGTCTATAAAACAGTTATCATCATCACAGATGTCAACAAGACAGATGTCAACAACCAAATTAAAGATTCAAACTGTTATTACAGGTAGTCATCAACTTATAACCAGTTTGTACTTATGACAATGATGTCATTGATAAATTCTATTATCAGTCAATTCACCTGATTTCGGTTTGATTCTCTGACTCAATAACTTGATATATGCAAAGCATATTTTTTTTGTGTCTGATTCTTGAAGCTGTGTTATTTATATTTATTAAGATAATATATTGTGTTTAAGTACATTTTAGGCATTTCCAATTTCCAACTTATGATGATAGAGTTCAAAATTTTTTAAACAACTCTGTTATAAATCAAGGACTATCTGTATATATAAATCAATCCAGAGATATAATCAGATAAATTATTACCAGATGAAATAATTTAAATAGCTACTCTATATAGAACAGGAAAAGAATATCTTAACACATTTAATATGAAGAAAACAAAAATGATCCATAGTCAAGGACTATCTGTATATATAAATCAATCCAGAGATATAATCAGATCAATTATTACCAGATGAAATAATTTAAATAGCTACTCTATAGAACAGGAAAAGAATATCTTAACACATTTAATATGAAGAAAACAAAAATGATCCATATATTAATGACATAAAAAATATATATTAAAAACATTTTTAAATATTAAAAAAAATAAAAGCTTAAAATATTCTATGAGTTGCATGGCTAAAATATTAATTTCTTGAAAATTGATATTATTTAATCTTTATCTCATTTACTATCAAATAACATTTGTAACAACAAAAAATCTGGTCACTTTACTCAAGGGGGTTAATGCTTAGTTTGTGGATTATACTGAAAGATTCAAAATTTATCTCCTGTTATCACTGAATTCAAAATTTAATAACAATCTTTTGCTTTAAATTATAGTCACTCATTTTTTCACTAATAAGATGATAGAGAGATTGAAACAGAAATAAATTATAGTCATTCATTTTTCGATAAAAGATTAAAATATTTATTTATTTAAAGAGGTATAGTTCAATTAAAACCTAACTAATTGCAATGAACAGAAACTAATCCGTATAGGAAAAAACTAGCTACAACACAATATGAATATTGTTGACTTGTGCAATAATAATCAAGTTCATTTTTATATTTTCATATAAAACTTTATGAACTTAATTTAATAATAAATTTAAATGTTTTCATGATTTAAAATCATCACTAACTGTTAGGGAAAATAATGATGAGGGTTGAACAAGTGAACTCAACATTTATGATTTTGTTAAGTAGAATAAAATAACCCAAAATGCTTTGTTAACTTAATATTAATTATTTTTAATTTTTATTAAACTTAATAAAAAACATAAATTGTGAAATTGAAAAATTCATTCAGAGAGAGAAAAAACCTCCCAACTGTTAAACTACAATTTTAACTATAATAAAAAATAATTATTTTTGTCAATCTTAATATGTTATTTTTTGGTTTTCCTTTTATTGGAAGACTGAGGAAGGAATATTGAATCTCAAAATGTATTTCTTTCAATATAATAAATCATCTGAATGGTACATCATCATTTAAGGTATTCTATACAGTATTATTTCAATACTGTATTAAAATCCATACTTGCTACAAAAATTTAAATAATGTATAATAACTTATATAACAAGAAATTCCATTATAAGTGTAGCTAGTGACATGCTTTCTAACAGAAGTGAGCAATAAAATTTTTTAGCAGTAAATTTTTACTGCTAGAATTAATTTAAAAGAATTAAAGAATTAAAAGAATTTTTTAATATGCCAGATGTGAGGATCTGAAGACCCTGGTGATTTTTTTAAAAAGTGAAATTCAAAATATTTATTTCAAAACAAAAAAATATTTATTAACTTAAATTAAATAAATAAATAAATTAATAATCAAAAATAAAGGACCTTCCCTTGCTCGATATTTCCGACCTTGTGCGGGAAAGTTCTATGTTCACCGTGGGAAAGTTCCTTGTTTAAAACAATATAAAATCAAGGAGGGGAAGATTAGTCAGTCTTGAAGAGGAAGTAGAAATCAATCAGAGAAGAAACAGTTTGATAACAAGTACGAGATAACCATCAAGATGTAAGGTTCACGGCAGAAGGAAAGTTGTCCCATCAGGATGACGGTTGATGGAGACGAACAGTGATAAGGACTGGTGGACTTTAGTGTTTGTGCGGACAATAAGAACTTCGAACATTTAGTGTTAAGTGTACTGCTAAAATAGTATATGTGAAGTATAACTGAATGTTCTCTCCCTCTCTCCCAAGTATGTGTGCGGATTGCAGAACTCTCTCTCTATAAAAATGTTTAGATATTGGTTTAACGAATCAATTTATTGTATTAGCTTTAATTCAGATCATTGCTATGCATTTGTTAATCACTTTACGCATTTTATATTATTAATTAAATTCTTGTTATTTTTTATAAATTTGTCATTCAAGTCAATTCCTAATCCCGGACCTCGGCGTCACGGATCCACGCACCAAATGTGACATTTCGGTGAAATCCCAATAATTTTAACAGCGGTCCTCTCACAGATTATAAAGTACCATATTATAGAAAGTGCTGGATTACTAAGTATTTGATTTCAGTGTAAGATTACATAAATTTTACTGTATTTTGAAATTTTCAAACTAAATCAAGTTTTATTTTGAAACTCACATAAAATAGTGTTTCAAATGGTCCACCTATCATTACTTTTTATTAATCATTTTATAAAAGAAATTACTACTTTACCCTTTTAGATTAGGTTAGATAAAGTTAGAAAAAATTTGCTATAATATTTGATAATTAATTTATGATGATATTTCTTATATATAATTCCTTGAAGTTTGAAGTTGATGAACTGTTTTAATAAAATTAATGAGCCTTAGATGATATGTCATTCAAACATTTTATTATACTGAAAGAAACACATATTTGGCTTCAATATTTCCTCCTCCATCTTCCAATAAAAAGGAAATTAAAAAATAACATATTAAGATTAACAAAAATAATAATAATTTTTAATTACAGTTAAAAATAGTAGTTTAACAGTTGGAAGGTTTTTAAAAAAAGCAGATTTCTTATTAATGATATTAGATATGAATTTTTAAAGTATAGTATGAAGTTAAATATTCAGAAAAGTTAAAATGAAAATATTTCTAAAGTGATAATATAACTAAAGTAAATTATGTGGCACTGGAAGACTTAAAAACTGTATGGAGATAGTGCAAAATGAAATTTTAATATTAGATTAAAACCTAATATCTAAAAGTTAGTATGCAAGTTATAATATAATATATAATGGCTTATATGTTACATGGTTAAATTGGTTATAGCTTGGAAATGGTTGCTATTGTAATTACAACATTATGTTGCCATAATGTTGCAAATAAACAGGCTAGGCAATAGTTAAAGTTCATTTAGTTTTTATCCTGCATTCTGTTTTATGTTATATTGTGCATTTATGTTTCTTTAGTGGTGTTTTTTGTATTGAATGTAATATTTTATGATTTATGTTACAACTAATGAGGGCTGAAGTACCTAAAAGTATTTTTGAAAATGCTTTGTCAATAGTTATATTATAAACTCTTATCTAATTAAAGGCTGTTAACATATTTTTGGTTCTTATGGATAAAAGTACAGTAGGGAAATAGAAACAAGTGGATTCACGTAGGTAAGAGAATTATCATCATTGAAATGGGTTTTGAATTTAAAGAATTTCCTAAAAGATCTGGCCAAATTTAAATCACAAATGTTATGCATCAAAGCATAACAAAAAGTCAATATAAACATGAATCTGGAAATGTTTCCTTTTCAAGATAACAAAGGATGTAAAAACATACAATTCAATAAGCCTATTAATCTCATCATGGCTGTAAACTGTGGTTTGCTAGTCTGTGAATGACTGGAAATAATCTCTGATCACTTGAGGAAAAACTGAACAAACAAAAATAGGGTATTTCACACAATAGCATACAGTAGTTGTTAATATTAATACGATGATATCATATCTCTTCTCTACTAATTCTATGGTAATGGATAAATTTTTAAACTTATAATCAGTATTCATTAAATATTAGTTCAGGTTTTGTTCTTTTTTGTAGGTTTACATAATTACTTAAATCAGCCATACAAGAAGGAATCTGTTATATAGCTGATTAAGTTTTATATATATGTTACAGGAAATATTAGAATTTCCTAGTCAAAAACGAGAACATTCTAATGCTTGTAGGGCGTTCTAGTATTTCCTAGACAGAACTCGAAATGGCAAACATTTCTTATTCAAAATGCAGAATTTCTAGTTTTTCCTAGTCAAAATCCAAATTGACAGTCAGTTAACAAAAACAAAAGTCATCATTTCTAATTTTTCCTAAGACACATGTGCTTTGTTTGTCAAACTTTCTTTAGTGTGACACATGTGCTTTGTTTGTCAAACTTTCTTTAGTGTGACACAGTATTTTATCAAAGTAATATCAATTTTTAAAATGACTGCAAGCAAGAAAAAATTGTGAAACAAAATTTTGAAGCCGAATATGAAGGAAAATCATTTCCACATTGTGTGGTATTCAACAGTATCAAAACTTAATTGACAAAATAAAATTATTCAAAAATACTTTTGATAATGAATTATTCTTTTAACACAGTTATTCTATTTTTCAGTCATTTCAATTTAAAATATTGAATTCAAAAAAATAACATTTAAAAAGAAATATAACTTTTATTTTAATCCTTTCTCTAGCAGAGGTCCCAAGTTATTCTGGCCTGATCAGTTAGCTAAGTCTAACTGAAAGCAATGTATTGGGAATAATTTTGTAAAAGTGAGACAATCAGCCACTACATCCTCACGATCACAAGTGAAAAGAATGAAACAAATTATTGATAATAATCATTCTACAGAGAAAATTGGAGATAATGTAACAATAGTCATTCCTGATGTTGATCGAGCAAGAGGAAGTCTTCAAAATATTATGGCAATTGTTTTAAGCATTACAAAGACAATTTATACCAACTAGGTACAAAGGATGCAATTTTGCCAACATTATATTTCTACTCAGAGTTTGATATTTTTAGCAGAAAGTTTCTTTCACCAGTATAAACAAATTTCATCAAGGAAGGCTGCCATCTGCGCCAGTGGAAGTGCACAGGATATACCTGCTATCAATGCATGAAGTATTGTGCACCTAAATTATGTTGGTGCAAAAGGATTAACATTTTATGTAATTCTAAATTCCATAAAAGCCTACCATATCATAAATAAGAGATACCTAGTTTTGTTTACCAACTTTAAAAATTTTTTCTTTCGTATTTATGTTGAACTTTGACTAATAAAAATATTCAAATATTTGTCTAGGAAGATAAAAAAAATTAGCAATTTCAGTTCTTTAAAGTCAACCATGTAATAACAAATGAGAATTACTTTTATTTCAAATTTGTCTTATTTTATATTAGATAGACCTGAATTCCCGGAGTGTTGGAAGTGCAAACCTCTCCCGAATCCTATATGCTCACCGCTCTACGCCTATATTAAAACCCACAAACAGCCAATAACCATCCGCCCGATGGTAGATAAAACTCTATCACCATTAACTCTATTTGAAAAAAAGATGGCCACCTGGTGCACACAAAGGCTGAAGCCTTACCCATATGTTGTGACATCCTCAGAACAATTTATACATGATTTAAATAAATACAACTTAAATAATGATGATACCATTCTGGTGGCCGACTATGTGTCGCTCTTCCCATCTATACTAATAGAGCCAGCATTTCTATGCTTATACCGCTTCTTAATAGAAAACACTACTGAATTACAAGTGCCAGCTGCCATGCTACGTGATATATCCCACCTTATAGCGTACAACTCTTATTTTATGTACAATGGCACCTATTACAGACAGAGTAGAGGAGTTCCAATTGGCGGACCTACGGCGGGGATTATAGCTGAACTAGTAGTGAGGCATCATGAACAACAAATGTCCTCCATATTAAATTCCAATCTCAGATTTCTTAAAAGGTATGTAGATGATTTATTTATTATTTACAGAGATCTTAATGATGCTGAATCCGTCATGGGGTATTTCAAGAACAATACGCTTGGTCTGGATATTAAGCTTGAACAACAATCTAAAAACAACATCCATTTTCTAGATGTCAATATCACCGTAAACAACAATAAATTCACAACATCTGTATACAGAAAAGAAACGTATATGCTAACTTTCATCCACAGATGGTCAATGGATCCTTACAAATATAAAGTAGCAGCATTCCGGTACCTACTCCAAAGGCTGCGAACGCACTGATCGGACTGTTTAGCTAGACAAGATGAATATAACAACATTGTAGAACAGGCTAAAAAACATGGTTATAACGCAACTTTCATTAATAATATTGACAAATATTGGCATAACTCTTCCAACGCCAGGACGAGACAAGATGATAATAAGACCATACATCCTGTACAACACCATAAAGCTATTGAGCCTGTGACCAAAGCATTAGCAAAAAATAAGTGTTCTTACATCCTGTACAACACCATAAAGCTATTGAGCCTGTGACCAAAGCATTAGCAAAAAATAATAAATACATAACTTATAGTCGATCTCCAGACCACTTTCCATAATTTAAAAAGCATCAAACCCCGTGCTACAATGTTACAACAAACTGGTGTTTATATCATTCCTATCTACAATAATGACCTTAAACAACAAGAAATTTATGTCGGTAGTACTAGGAGAGCTCTACAGACTCGTTTGAAGGAACACCAAGATGATATTAAAAAAGTGCACTTCAACACTGCACTTGCCAGACATTGCTATGAATACAATGTCAATGTCCTATGGGATCAAGCACGTGTCGTAAAGCAAACAAGTAAAGCGGACGATATAAAAATGGCGGAAGCCATTGTCATTGAACACTGTAATAGTATGACATATGTCATAAATGACAATCGGCCAGTGATTATACCGCCGCAATGGTTAATATAACCCCATTTATTTTTATTTTTTTTCATATTTGTATGTAATGGTTTAAATGTAATCATCTTAACATTATTCTGTACTAATTTTAATAGTTTCGTTTTTGTCTTATTTTATTTTATTATTATTTAATTTCATATACAATGTTATTATCAACCCCTTTTTTGTTCATTAATCTAATTATATAATTTCACCATCTGTTATAATTCTAGTTATTGTTTTTAATTTAAATTTAAATAATATTCTGAACATTGTATTCCAAAAACGATGTATTTGAATTATAAATTTTATGTACGGCTGACGATGACTTACTGAAGTCGAAAGTATTTCCGTAATAAATTATATCTCTCTTTTTTCTACTTCGAAAAAAAGGTTTATTTATTTATTGTTATACAATTTTTTATTTCATTGTTATTTCCTGTCGAGTAATAAAAATATGCATTATGCTCATTATATTGGTTTTTAATCAATTAATCTTTTACTTACTATAAATACAAAAATTTTCTCCCCACAAAGTTATTGAAAATTGTCTATTTTTATTTTTGAATTCTTCCTAGAAAAAGCTAGAAATTCTGGACTTTGAGTAAGAAATGTTCATCATTTCGAGTTTGGCCTAGAAAATACTAGAACAGACAAGTGTTACGATGTTCTCATTTTGACTAGGAAATTTTAGTATTTCATAAATTCAGACTTGTCCTGCAACATATATAATAAGCAGAGGTAGATTAAATGATTTAGGATTATTAATTTTATAGATTTTTTTTGTCGATAAATGACATCACTTTCCAATCAGTGGTAATTAAATAATAGAGCTATAACAATCATGTAACAGGCTGCCTACCCCTGTGATAGAGTCAGCTGGATTGTAGAGGACAATGATTGATGAGCCAGGTCCCAATAACATGAAAGAAATTTCCAAGTGATGGACTTGAGAATCAACTTGGATCCTCTAGAACAGGGATTCCCAAAGTTTTGCCTAGATGGGCCAAATTGTAAATTCCAAAATATTTGACGGGCCAAAAAAGTGTTATGGAAAAATATGAGAAAAAAAGTGTTATGGAAAAATATATTCAAATCGATAAAAAGTTAGAGGAGGGAAAGATTTATACTAAAAATATAGCATAGTCGTTCTTTATTTATTGGAAAGATTTATACTAATTACATGTCGTTCTTTATTTATGACAATAATTACTTACTACAAACTGTTTAAAATAACATATTTCAAAAATAATTTAACAAAAATAACTAAATAATTTCAAATGAAAAATAATAATAATAAATTCATCAATCCGAAGTGTGTGACTTGTGCAGTTGTTTTCTTTTAATACAGTAATATCATTGAGCCTTAGTGGGTTAAGTGGGTTGAATGTATTCTTAACACCACTTGTAAAAGTTCATCAGTTAATTTTGATCTCATTTGGACTTATTAATACTCATGATTAAGAAAGTTTTTCGCATATATAAGTGTTTCCAAATAATGAAAACATATTTGGAAGCACTTATACATATATTTTTTTAACTGAACAATTTTTAATTAAAATATGATAAAATTTATTTATTTTAACTGAACAATTTTTAATTAAAATATGATATAATTTATTTATTTTTTGTAAAAATGTAAATTAGCTCTATGAATTCAAGATGGCGGATGATCTGACATCGCGGGCCACATTTCTAGGGTTAGAGGGCCGCATTTGGCCTGCGGGCTACACTTTGGGAACCCCTGCTCTAGAACAATGATTTTCAACTAGTGTGCCATTAAAATTTTTAAAAATCATTAATTAAATTATTTTTGAAAGAAGTGCAAAGCACAATAAGTGTAAATATCAAAATTAAAATCTCTTTAAATTGCTTATACAAATATGTCATTGTTATAATAAATGTATATATAAAATAGTAAAATAAATTATGATGATCAAAAAAGCTTGCTTATGCATATATATAAGTGTGCTGCAGAAATTCAAGTATAGATTCAACCTTCTTTTTTCCTCATATGCAATGATATAAAAAAAAAGGTTGAAAAACACTGCTCTAGGAAGAAATCAGTTTCCATGTATGTGGCCAATTCAGCTGACCTTGTTAGCTTAAAAGAACAAAATTTTAAATTTTGTTCTAAACTGAAATCTTGAATTTTTGTTAATATATGAACTGTTTACTGTCTCAGTGCTTGTTTTGAATTTCATTTTATTTTTAAAGTGCTTCATGATCATTAAATTACTGAAAAAGTAATTTTTTGAGAAATTAAAAATATTTCTCTCAATGTTTTTGAGAACAATACAATTAATCATTGTCTCATTAAATAAACAGCACTTTACGCAGTCAGATGTTTAAATACATTTATTCAATATAAATAAACGCAAACACTTTCAGTGCATTTACACCCTCTTCAGGCATCCTATACCACTAATTGAATCGAATACAAGTGATTATTTATACATTTATTTATATTGAATAAATGTATTTAAACATCTGACTGCATAAAGTGCTGTTTATTTAATGAGATAAGTATAAAACTTTGAAGCAGTTAAAATAGTAAAGTTATAATTAATCATTGTACTTGATTTCATCATTTTATCCATTTTTAAAATGCTTCTATCAAATTCATTCTAATATAAATATAGATTATTATTATACACTGTCATAATAGTATTATTTCTTTTTTAAAAATTAAAATATTTAAAATTGCAGTCATATGTAGACTATTCCATATGTAAAACTGTCATATATTCTTTCAATACAGCATCCATTCATTAGTCAACTTTTTTTTATTAGTATTCTGTTTTTCTTTTTAAATTTTACTTACTTGATAGAAATCATCACAGCACACTCCAAACCATTCTGCTGAATCTAAGAATTGATGACTATCAACAACATGTAACGTTTTTCCTTGCTGGGAAACTTTTAACCTAATTATAAATATTAAAAATTATATCTATATTATCAGTTATGGTAGCACTGATAACAGGTAATACATCACTATAGTCTGTCCCAGGTTGAGTTGAGAGCTATGAAGGTCATCGATCGGCGAAGCAACTTATTGTTATTATATCAGTTCTATTTATTTCCTTTTTTAATTTTCACATAATTATTTTATAAAATACATATAGTACTTGACTTATAATGGAGTCCAATTCCAAGAATTTCAAACCCTGCCATTATAAGATGGAAATCAGAAATGTCTTAAATTTATGGATTGCTCACTATCAATATTTTTTATCATACTCCATTTTATTGTAATAAACTTAACAAATATAAAAATACAAGATCAGATACAAAAAACATGGTTTCTATATATCAAACCATTAGGTCAGGCAGGGAATTAAATCCAGATCAATTGCATTGACTGATAACACAATTTATCAATGATACTGCTATAATATGTACAAGATGGTTGTAAGTCAATACAATCATAAGTTGAGGACTACTTGTATATGATTTTATAATCATCATTTATTTTTTAAATAATTAAAAAAAAGTATGCAATTATTGATTTAAACTATATTTTAATTATAGTAGATTATTACAAAGTTTGTAAAATATAAATTTTTGTTGATAATGATTTTATTTCAATATTTATAGCTTAATTATATTTATTTTCTTCAATATATGGAAATGTATAAAGAATTGCATAGGAAAAATGCACTATTCAAGTTTTCTTTAAAAAGCAATGTACTATTTTCACTGCTTTTTTTGCCTTTGGAAGAACTGTTTAAAAATATAGAATCACTTTCAATTCATTTTTTATATTCATAATAATTTCCTTTACCATTTAAAATTACTTTTAATCTGGAAAATATTAAAAATGTATACAAATAATTTTTGATTTACAAATTTCTGTTTGAATAGTTCTCAGATTTATGAATTATTTTTAAGTATTAAAAATTAAAATCAAAAATATTTATTAAAATCAAAAATATGAACATTAATTGCAGTAATTAAATGCTAAACATTCATAAAAAGGCATTTTTATCTATCTATATAGCTATAGATACAATACTACTGGATTTATAGCTAGCATTCCATTGTCTGCTATAAAGTAAAATCTCGATTTTACGAACTATAGGGGACAAGACTAGTCCATAAAATCGAAGTAAAATTTTTTTATAAACATTAATTAGCATTTTCAAAAGCATTCCATTGTCTGCTATAAAGTAAAATCTCGATTTTACGGACTATAGGGGACAAGACTAGTCCATAAAATCGAAGTAAAATTTTTTTTATAAACATTAATTAGCATTTTCAACATACCTGTACTAATTAATGTGACTTATGCCTAAAAACTGTTATTTTACATAGAGTATTTTAAATTAAATTAAATTACCTACATACATGTATATTAAATTTAGGTAAGTTATTAAAATAAAAATGACACATTATGCAATAAATGAGTGCTTTATTTTACAAATGCTGGATGTAGACAGTTTATGCAAATATTGTATTAATATTATTTATTTTATTTTTTGGGATGGTGTCCATAAAATCCAAAGTCCGTAAAATCGAGGTCCGTAAAATCAGTATGACAGATCAGATAGTAGTATTAGTACATCCTCTGGCCATTATGATTTCAATTATGTAAATACTTCATTCCCAGATTGTACCTAAAGCAGTAATTTATCTATATAAAAGCATATCTACTCATCTGTCAATGATGATAAATAAATAATTCTTGAATATTTACACGACAAACAATTTCATTATTATTATATGTTTGGTTTTAAAGGCTATTTTTTTCTTTAGATAAATAAATTGTTATTTAATCATAAAGTATTATTTTATTGAACTTTATTTAATACTTATAAGATTACGGTCAAATTTTATTGTTGAGAATGGAACTCCTGATTTTGACATTATATCTACAGTTAAATTTCTGCTTTATGAGTTCTTACTTTATGAGTACCAGGGCTTGGGACAGATAATAAGTGAGATAACTACTACTAAAAGATGCAAAAATATAGGTGTGTCACATGATACCCCAGTATCTATTAAACTAACAATTGTTACATTCAATTGTCAGCATTAAACATTGTATTAATATTGTGGGGATTGGAAACCCCCTTTTATTGTTGCGGATTCGAATCAAAATTAAAATTTTAACGATGCAATTGAAATAAAATCTAATGACGCAGTCAATTGAAAAACAGGAGGTGTCAGATTATCTTACTATCCTTTGGAAGGTAATAATTTAAGATGTTTATTCAAATATCGTATTAGGAATGTCACTTGATCTATCAAAACAATTGTGTAAGAAACAATAACAGTCATCCCCGGGAAAGAGGTGAAGAGAGGTCAGGCATATAAAAGAGCGGTGCCAGACGAAGGTCCACGTTCTGGCAGAGACGTAGTTCTAGCCGAGACGAGGCTTTTACACAAAAAGTGATTGGCGCTTTTGGTCCTCGCCTTTTGTTCGAGAAGTCGCTTTGCCCAAACCTTGCATTTTGCTGAGACGTTGTTTTGGGATTGGGATTGCGTCGATCCGTCACCTGCTCGACCGAAACATCGCTCATAAAACATCGTCGCTAGACCCGATTTGGATACAGTTTATTCCTCTATGTGGCTACATCATCGAAGGAAAAGATTAAACGATTCCAGCTCCTGTCAACTGAAGTGATAAATTGTGTATTGGACTAAAGACAGTTAATTTAGAGACTAAAGACTGTTAGTGTGACAGACTTTTAGAAGAAAAGAACAAACAACAACTGCAGGTACATCTCTCCTTATTTGACGGGAAATATGCTGTAAATTCCAATTCTCTCATGTTTATATATTTTTAAATAAAAAGAAGCTATTGAATTTAATTCAATGTGGATCTCCAAATCAATTATTCGAGTTGTTTAGCCTCATTTGTCATCCTTGCTCAAGCATTGAACGTGGAGCACTTCTAGGCCGTAAGACCTGTTGTTTCCGCTTTTCTGTTCCGCCCGGAATTCCACAATATTTTAACATAAGAAATTAGGTAGCTTTCTGGTTTTAAATGTCTCTAAGTTTGAATTCATCATCACATAGCATGTCTATCACAGATATGTTTAAGTACAATAAAGTATTTCTATTTAAATAATTTGGAACCAATATTTATTATAGTTTGTCCAAGTTAGTTATGTGGGTTCAGACTGCGCATGCCTTATCTAGACTGGTCTATTGTGTAAAAAAGGAACATTTGTTGTTAAGTTGATGTGTAAACATCAGCTTAGAAAAAGAAAATTTATTTTTTACATTATATTAAAATTTATATAAAGGATTTTTCAAAAAGTAACAACTATTCAATCTATCTAAAAAAAACTCGTGTAATTAGAATTCCCAGTTTTCCCATCCGTTCTGCTGTACACCCCTTTTTGTAAATGAACTCTGATTCCAGTTTGTGACGTTTTCCCACACAAACTAACTTGGACAGACTATAACTTGTGCATGGCTTTGAGAATTTTAATAACAATTCCAAAATGATAACTAGTAGGAAGAGAAGTTCTCAAAACTTAAAACTATAAAATCTTATATACAATTAAACATGGCTCAGTAAGACTAATTAGTCTAATATTAATTTCTATTGAATATATTGGGTAACAAAATGAGCTTAAAACACATAAATGAAGGATTTTCTAACAAAAAATCTTATATAATTAGATTATAAAAGTACAGTTGGACCCCGTTAACACCCAGTAGTTGGGGTCCATGGTTACTAAATCATGTGTTAAGTGAACCACAAGTTACAGTACTGTATTAATATAATACTAAGGAGGAACTTCCACTTGATAACAAGAAATTATAAACCAAAACTAGAACTATTTTACAGTGGAAAAAACAGACAAATCACTGAAGCGCTTTCGACTTCATTAAGTCATCCTCAGCTTACAAATTGAAGGTATAACATTTTGAAACATAAGAACATTATATAAAATTTAAAATTAAGGAATGGAAAAAACGTAGATAATACACTAAAGTACATCATTACATATACATAAATAAATAATAATTGAATAATGTTAAAAAACTAATACATGTAAATAAACAAAAGGAGGTTGCATATAATAAAATAAATATAATTATAAAATTGTGGATGTGGTTGCTTGTTATAATTTACAAAAACCATAGTGCTGGTATATTGACTGGTTGATTGTCATTGATGACATAGGTTTTCTTTCTATATGCTGCGATAACTATATACCATATATAAGTCAAGCACATATAGTTAGACTATTCGATAAAGCAGAAGACATTAAGACTGCAGAAGCCATAGCTATTGCAACATATAGAAAGAAAAGCTACATCATCAATGACAATCAACCACTCAATATACCAGCACTAAGGTTTTTGTAAATTATAACAAGCAACCACATCCACAATTTTATAATTATATTTATTTTATTATATACAATCTCCTTTTGTTTATTTACATGTATTAGTTCTTTAACATTATTCAATTATTATTTATTTATATATATGTAATGATGTACTTTAACGTATTATCTACGTTTTTTCCATTCCTTAATTTTAAATTTTATATAATGTTCTTATGTTCCAAAATGTTATACCTTCAATTTGTAAGCTGAGGATGACTTAATGAAGTCGAAAGCGCTTCAGTGATTTGTCTGTTTTTTCCACTGTAAAATAGTGCTAGTTTTGGTTTATAATTTCTTTGTATTAATATAAATTGAGCAATAATATAAGTTCCAATACTGATATGAATTTTCTGTTTTTTTTTTTTTCAGTTTGCCATGAAAAAAAATAAAATAATACCTTTACTTTGAAAACTTGTTTTATTAAAATACACATAAAAACTTTACTTAATGACGATATCTAGGAGTGATATAACAAGCAATTGTTTATCAAGGTAGCCATGGTAAAATCGAGTGTTAAGCAAACTCACGTGTTACTGAACCACGTGTTAACGGAGTCCAACTGTATATTATGGTTTCCTTTTGTTATTTTTAGAAAAAATGCAAAATGGTTTTAAATACCAAATATTTTTGGCAGAAAAACTAAAAGACTAACCTAACCTAATCAGCATCTTTAAATCATTGCACTCCAATGTCCCTTCTCAAAGGACAGAGTGAATCTTCTCTCCAATTCCACTGTCCTCTCATCAGGAACAAGCATTTAAAAACACAACTTCATTAATGTTTTTATTGATTAACAAAAAGTAATTAATTATTATTAATCTGGATTATATTCTTCTGTCATCATGTTAATTTCAAGGAATTGTTAACTTTTTTATTATATTTAATTAAGTTTTTATTCAAACCTTTCATTCCAGTCTAAATGTAAAACATTTTTCAGTTTACCAATTTTAGATTGAAAGTTTTTCACTTTAGATAAGTAATAACTAATAAATCATTATGTGTAGCCTTTTTTCGGTATATTTATTACTCTTTCTGAATGATTTATTTTCCAATAAAGCAAACTGACTACAAAATAAATTAATTCTCTCCTTCTTACTGGAAAATATTATATTATTGTAATTTTTTCTTATACTGCATTCGTTAGTTATTCTGACATGTAGGTCATTCAAGTTTGACATTTCTCATAGAAAATCACCAGTAAAGTTAATCCAAATGAATGAAGTTTATTCTATTCAGAGGAGGTATATCCATTCTGCAAATTTTTTAGATATATTTTTTATTAGAGTATGAGATTTGCTAATTTAGTCAAAATTCAAAAATATATATCATTTATCTGAATATAAATAAAAATTTTATATATTAAAATTAAATTTTTATTTATATTTTTATATTGATTTTCCCAATTAAATTATATGTTTTTGGACTACTGATTTTGATAACTCTTTGAACATAGTATTTACCTTTCAAATATATCATATTTAATAAATTATATTTCAACTGGACTTAGATTTTGTTTTTCTCTAACAAAATAATGTGAATCTGCATTGCTAATACATCATCTAATTGTTACAGAATAATTTGATTGCTGAAATCATTTTTGTTTGTTCCTTCAATTTTTGATCACAATTATCAATACTTTGTTAAAAATGCTTCTGTTTTTCCAACCAGTAGTTCAAATGCTAATAATTCTTTGCTCCAAAAATAAATGGAGTGGGCCTGCCTGATCTGTTCGTTATTTATTTATTGAAATTTCTGATATATATTCTGCTTATTACTTCTATAAATTAATTTATAATGACATTTTATTTGAATTATAAATAGAAATGTTATTGATATTTATATATAATTATTAAAAAGTAATTATGCATATACAGGTAGTCCTCAACTTACAATGGGGTTCCGTTCCAACATCTCCAGCTTTAAGTCAACTGTGACATAAGTTGAGGATTTTCTAATTCTCAATTTGTTTGTTTTCTGTTTTAATATTTTCATATATTAGGTTTTTATCCAATTTAAAACACAAACTTAAAGCTTTCCTCGCCTTTTTTTACATTGGAATTTTCACCAGTATTATTATTTCTGTTACTGGACATGACAGATTTACAAGATACAATAATAAGCCATTGTTTGCCAATTAATGGTGATGCTGCAATGTGTATACAAAAGCAATGTGATCAGTGTAGGATTCAACCAGTTTGGCAGAACCAATAGCTAATGTTTTATTGAGTTTGAACTGGTTATTATGTGGATATTACAAATTTACATTCCTTACTATTTTTAAATGTTCATCTGTGCAACAACATATTCTAAGCTCCCATAGTAATGTTCATTCCATTCACAGGGGAAAAAAATTAGACAGAATAATGCTTGTAATATTTTATTCACTCATTTCATAAAACTTGTTATTTTTATGAAATAACGAGTTTTATGTTTATATTTTTATTTCCTCGCATTTTTCATGCTCAGATAAAAGCAAAGAAAATTGCAAGTGAGGACACCAATCAAGAAGCAATATGGAAATATCTTAAACAACAGATTTATCATTTTTTGTCAGATATTATTTAATATTTTATCATTAATATTTTAAAACTCTTTCTTATAGCATAATCTAGTTTTGTATATCTCTTTTATTGTTCTTATTTAAGTATTAACTATATGAAATAATAAACTACCTTTCAGGATATCATTTCTTCATACTTAAAATGATCATTAAAGCAGTGAATCGATTGTTAAATTATTTGAATCCCACAACTGAATGTGACATATGTATATAAATGTCAAGCAGCAAAGTTGAATTAGAATTTTTAGTAATAATTTTTGACCATTGTAAGTGCTAATTGTCATAAGTCAAGGACTACCTGCATATCAATAATAGTTTTATTTATAATAAATAATATAGGTAGTTCAATTTTGAATTATTTTAAAAAGCAAATATAACCATTTTTAATGCTTAATTATATTTATAAAATTGTGTGTGTGTGTGTGTGTGTGTGTGTGTGTGTGTGTGTGTGTGTGTGTGTGTGTGTGTGTGTGTGTGTGTGTGTGTGTGTGTGTGTGTGT